>JAODLD010000016.1:19549891-19572883 GCA_026781065.1 Mormyrops boulengeri
GTCTGCATGTGCCCCCTGTACTGCCTGTTTGGCTGGCTATGTGTCTGTGGCTGTCCATTGATATAGCTGTCTGTCTGCATGTGCCCCCTGTACTGCCTGTTGGGCTGGCTATGTGTCCGTGGCTGTCCGTTAATATACCTGTCTGTCTGCATGTGCCCCCTGTACTGCCTGTTTGGCTGCCTATGTGTCTGTGGCTGTCCGTTGACATGCCTGTCTGTCTGCATGTGCCCCCTGTACTGCCTGTTTGGCTGCCTATGTGTCTGTGGCTGTCCGTTGATATACCTGTCTGTCTGCATGTGCCCCCTGTACTGCCTGTTTGGCTGGCTATGTGTCTGTGGCTGTCCATTGATATAGCTGTCTGTCTGTATGTGCCCCCTGTACTGCCTGATTGGCTGCCTATGTGTCTGTCCATTGACATACCTGTCTGTCTGCATGTGCCCCCTGTACTGCCTGTTTGGCTGCCTGTGTGTCTGTGGCTGTCTGTTGACCTGCCTGTCTCTTCGTATGTGTGCCAGTTTGTCTGCATGTGTGCCTCCCGTTCCATTCATTCTGTCTTCTCTCTTTGTTCCATTACTTTCTTACATCACTCTTGTTTTTGCTGTCTTCTCTCCTTTTTTCTTAACTGCAAGCACTTCCTAACTTCTTGCCTGTACGCATCTGTATTTTTGCTTGTATTCAGAAACTGGCACTTGTAATCTGCCTGTTGTAATATTTCATTCCTGCCTTACTACTTTTCTTATTTTATTTCCTGGTTTGAAGCTCCGGTTCACCACTCTATTCCCCCCACCCAGGTCTCCTGTGAAGTTAGTCTTTGTGTCTTTATGCTGTGTGTTTTTAGAGCATATTGACCATTCAAGAAGAAAAAAGTTTAGGGGGCTGTACCCCACCTGTCCTTTTCAAGGGAATTATGAGTTTAGTCCTCTCAACTTGACCTTGGCTGCTAATTGCTTGTTTGATAAGTCTTTTGGCTCCTGACAGAGTGTTGTCTTAACCTCCCGTGTCTACAGTGTGTCCAAACTCTGAGAAGGAAAACACAAGCCTCAGGAAAGAGGGGGCTTATTGACAGTGGCGTCCATGCAGTGCTTTCCTCAGGGGAGGCTTGCTGGGGGGGGGAGCAGTCCTGCTCTTATTCTTCCCCTCCCAGCCTCGTATCGTTGAGTTTATCACAGTGGAATACTTTTTTGCTATGAATTGTAGGTTTCCCTTGTCGATGCGCTTTTTGGAGTCTCTGGAAAATGTACTGTAAACTGACGGTTCAGAAGCAGGTGACCAAACAGCAGCTTTCATTCTGTTTTTAAGGTATTCATGTGTTTTTATGTTCATCTAACATTACTCATTAATGTCCTTCTTACTAATGATTTGTGAAGATATATATAATGTTTGGAGATTTTCATATATAGTTCTAGAGTAATAGAAAAGGAAATATATAATGACAATACAGTAATTTCCTTTACATCTACAACTACAATCTACATTTACAAAATATTATTTTATGTTGCTGATAATTATCCGCATTTACACTGATCTAATTAAAATTGCATTTAAAAATAAAACGAATATTGTAACAATACAGGGTTGTTTCACAAATTTAACCAAGACAAAATTTGTAAAACTGTTTGTTAAAGTTGAACTTTTACTTTATTGTGATAGCAACAATAATGCATACGTTTTCTATGTTTATCCAAGGTGAAAATGTAACTTTCTATCAAATACTAACTGCGATAGAGATTATTTTTAATTAAAGTATGAGAATTGACATTCATATTATTGGGCTATTGCCATATCATATAAAAAGCATACGGAACAAACGCTTTTTCACGCGTCAGTGCGTAGACGTTTTGGAAGAAATAAAATATTAATCAGATTATGCGTAGTGCGTCCTTTTCTTGTTTGCTTATTTTTGACATATCACCATTTTTTCATATGACAAGGGTGAATAAAGTGGTAAAACAGCATCCAGTTACCTATGATGTACTATCTATGTTATCTATTCAAATAAATGGAGGAAAACTTAAAAAAGGTTAAGTCTGCATAAAATGGTTACAGAAAAGCAGGATGACCGCTGGCTCTTAGTGTGTGGTGTAACTTAACCTCACCCTTATCATTGTCGACTTTCTCTGTCTATGCTAGGTAATTCATAGCCGCCATTTGATGTTACTTGTTTACGCCGTTAACATGTCTTTTGTAATTTTCCAGTCTCACCGTTTAAGTATGTTAAATGCAGGATGTTCTCCACCCTTCTCATCGCACCTTTCCGGTACGCGGAACCCGCAGCTGCACGCGGACCCCGCAACTGCACGCGGACCCCGCGGACCCCGCAGCCGTACGCAGACCCCGCAGCTGTACGGGGACTCCGCAGCTGTACGCGCAGACGCTGCCGTGACACAGGCGATCGTGCTCACCTCCGTCTGTGCTCCCAAACTGCAGGTTCACTCTTTGTTCCGCTGCTCGGTGGTTAGCTGCAGTAACGTTGGCTTATTTCACAGACAAACGCTAAGTTCTACTGGTTTTAATTGTTTTTATGTGGATTAATTATTATTTTAAATTGTTGCACTTCCAACATTAACGTGTAGGCTACTAACTATTATCCATCTCTTAAACACCAGTCATTGCACGTATTGTATGTGTATTACACTGCACTGTTTTATATTATTATTGTCTATCCATCTATCGTCCCATCAATGTTGTAATCGCTTATCATATGTCTTTATTGATTTTTTAATTTGTTTTTATATAACTTTATAGCAGCTCTTGGAATCAGTTCCTCTGTTTCTCTTGTGTGTGTGTCACAGAGAGAGCAGTCGGTGCTGACATCACATTTTCTTCACCCAGGCTGCATATACGTCTGGGTATGACTGCTGAAAGGTTGCCATATGGTCCTTCAATTTAAATTGTATTTTGTTCATACACTGAGGTAAATATTTTCTTCTTCCATGGTCATAAAAGATAATGATACTTGAGTCAGAGGTCTGTAGCACACCCAGGTTGGGTGTCAGTGCAGTAACTGTCTGCTGGGCCACCGATGGCCTATACTCCAGTAGGACTTGAAAAAATAAACCCAGGAAAAGTGTTTCGTTGGGTAATTGCTCGGGTAATGGATAAGCCAACCGAATTCTTTCCCTGGGTTTAAAAAATAATTCCGGATAATTTGAGAACAGAGGAATCATTGTGTTATAGTTTATGAATACACAGGGGGAACATTGAACAAAATCGCACTGTCCTCAATATACATGAAGAACACTTTGCAAAGGTGTTTGTTGCTTTAAATGATACTGTCCACTTTTGGGCTATTTGACTCTGGGTATATATAAAAAAAAAATTCTTGCGCTGAGTGCGCATCCAAACTTTCTGAGGCCCTGTGGTAGCTAATGACCTTCACAATAGCATCACTGCTACGTCTGCCATCATGTGCAGTCATATACATCAAATAGCAATAAACAAACATACTCCGAATGTATAGGTTTTTTTAATGGTATGGGAAAATTGAATGAAAGGCTTGTGCCTATTTATTTTGGACCCTGCTGTGGGGAAGACGGAGAGGTTCACAGAAATTGTTTATGTATTATCGTTTCGCTGTTATTCATGGCAGCTTTTCCGGGCTTGGCTCCTACAGGACCCCCTCGCACGCTGGCGTTCCTGCCAGCGGAGTCTCTTATTAATTCTGCTCCATTCGACTGCTCTCCGAGTTCACATAGTAATAAGTTATTCTTTGTGGAGGTTTTTTTCATGTGTTTGTGCTTATATAGCTGAATAATTTGTACTGTTTTATGAAGTGGATGAACCGTATATCTCGGAAACAAATTTTACCGCTAAAATTACCAAAAGATTGCTCTTTAGTCAGTTATACATTTCTTGAGCTACTATAGTCTGACTATTGATTGATGTGAATAGAAGAAATATATATATACTACTAGATATGTTAGGACATCTGGACAAATATTTTGTAGAGTAACAAGTGTTACTTTTATTCTTTGTTTTTTTTGATGAAATAAGAATAATAATTTTTATTTATATGCTTTTAACTGAAGATTTTTTGAGAATGATACACTATGTTCATATTGATACTCATTTAAGGTTATTTACAGAGAAGCCCTTGGTGTATAATCGACATTTGACTGAAGATCAGCTTCAGGACTCACAGGGTGTGTGTGGCCTGAGGACCAGCCAAGGCATGTTGGCTCGTCTGGAGATCTTACCAAAGGTGCACAGTGGGAATCATCTTAACTTTGCTGTGATTATTGCATGTAAGAGGACAGCAGCACAGGACTCGGCCCAGCGGTGCGTATCCTGACATCGAGCCTGAACACTTTGTATACATGCCCCACCCATATAAACTCTGGGGCAGTAACACAAGGAGTTAATATACAATTAGCGTCTTGTATAGATGATTCTTACTCTTTATTTTAAATTATTATGAACATTATGCATCAATTATGGTATTTCTCCTTAATAATTGGATTTGATTGGCAGTTCCCTCTTTGTAGATAAAGAATACCACAATATTTATTAGGTGTACCCTTTGTGCGATATCAGGTCTTTTCTATACTGTTTATAGATGAAACTTATCTGTAATAATACATAAAAAAATTATTAGAGATTAAAGTTGAATGTATTTCGCTGGGCTGATTTAGTTCAGTTTATGTAGATTTTGATATTTTTGACTTGTAGATAATTGATTCATCCTCTTTGCTTTTATGGGGAGATTTACCATTATAGAAGGGTGGGGGATTGGCGGCACAGAGTCTCGAAGGGCCAGGGAGCACTAATGCAGACCAAACATTCCTGGGGGTCTGGCCTCCCACGTCACAGACGCCTGGTGTGCCCCTCCCCCCAGCCCTCGACCCTCCGTCCAGGAGCCACAGGGCCTGTCTGCTCTTCCCTTGGTGTGACCGGACCCACCCATGCTCTTATAAGATGGCTTTTAAATGACCGCTTCATTTTCACTCGCCAACAATGTATATATGTAAAAATCTCATTGACAGCAGAGTAATTTGACTTTGGTCTTGTTCCTCCACCGTCAGTAAGTACTGCCTGATTAGGTCTTGACGTGCGGCCCAGTCTTATACAAACCTCCCAGACCGCATCCGGTCATCAGATCCCTCTCAACCTTCAAGAAACGCCTGAGGACCTATGTGTTCCGGGATCACCTCCACTAGTTTGCAGCACTCCAGGCTCCCTCAGTGCTTTGATTGTTGCGCATTGTCTCTTGATTTAAATAGTTACTTTGTTAGATTCTCCCTGCTGAATCTTTGACATCTCTATGTTTGCAGCTTGCCGCTTTCCTCACTTGGATGCTGCTTTGAACAAAAAAATTCTACTAAATAGATGGAACTGAATTCCACAAGCTCACTGATTGTGGGAGATGCCCTCTTTTTGGCACATGTGACTGACCTGGTTTGAGGTTACATGGTGGCACGTGGGAGCATTGATAGCACTGGCCTGTAACACAACAGCGAGAAGCTTTCGGTATAGGGGGGGGCGAGTTGGGCCTTGATGACACCCCACTGGCTTCAGCGAACACTGAGGCCTGTAACTTAGCTAATGACAGCATGTAAACAGGGATAGCTATTGTATGTAGGCAGTATATGTCTTTATTCTTGAATGGGTTATATAACAGTCCTTATTTACTCCCAGTGAAGTCCATTTGGAGGGAAAATTTACAAAAGGGTTACTCACTGGCTGTCATACATACGTGCTGTGCTCTGGGGCTCGTGGCCTAGCCTTGTTAGATTTTCCTCTCCAGGGGCGTCCGCTAAAAGTCGCTTTAATTAGAGATAATTTGACATGCGGCGCCTGAGCCAGTCGCAGATGGAATCTCGTGAAATGAATTTTAGCGAAGCAAAGTCACTTTGCTGAGGTGGCAATTGCTGAGATGTGGCTGGGAGTTAATGGGACAGTTTTCAGTTAACTCTGTGATTCCAGTTTAATTTCAGACTAAAATCACTTATAAGTTTATACCTGCAGTATGTTAGTGAGATTTGTCCATGAGTTTGTATTGTGTATAGTTAAATAGCTGACTAAAGTGAGAAAATATCGTTGTCAGAGTTAAAACGGTTTTGAAAATATAAACACATTCCTGTTTCATTTTTGTGGAGGGAAATTTACAAAATATGAACTATAAGAAGTGTTACTGGTATACATTAAAAATAAATAAATGAACTGAATTCATTTTTCCACCAGAAAAATAAACATGGAAATTCCAACAGCCTCTTTTCATATGTGAAATATAAGTGAATACCAGTGTGAAAACAGGCCCCTTTGATGAAATGAAGAAACAAAGTTAAAGATGGGCAGCATTTTTCCAGTTATGGAGTTCAGGTTGAGATTTTCAGGGCGTCTGAACCTAGCTGACATGAAGTCACAAACATAATTCCAGCCTCGACATAGAGCCTGTTACTGTTCCTCTCCTTGGATGGTCACATCCAAACAGACAAACGAAAGACCAAACGCAAAGGCTGATTGAATAACCCTGTTTTTTTGCTTCATCACCTAAAAACACAATTCCATCCAGTCAAAATGCATGAACCAAAATCCGTTGCCAAAATCAACTAAAAGTGTGGCAAGAGGTGAGCTTTATCTTTCTATCAGAGGAGCTGCGCCAGTGAGGAGACCCCAGCAGTGAGGAGGCACACTGGGGGTCGGGCTCTGGTGAAGCGCTCCCCAGCGGATGGCCCCACCAGGCCGCCCGTCGGCATTGCCGTTGTCATGTGACGTGGGTCGGTTGTTTAGTCTCTAGTCTCGATGTACCTTAGAGTTCTTTTTCATTACAGCCACTTAAAGCTTGTTATTTTGGACTCTAAATAGCCAGTTCTTTTTGTTGTTTTTCTCTGGTAGTTATGTTATTTGCTTGCTTTCACTCCATCAGAAAATAATAATGTTCTCAGAAGACTTCCAGAGACAGGACCCCGCTCAATTCCTGTAATGTTAAACCTCAATAACCAATCAGGTAAAGCAGGCAGTGATGGGCAGTAATCAAGTGCAGATTGGCCAAGGTATACACTCAAGGTCACCGTGCTACCAGCACTGCAGGCGTGACCTTCGGGAGAAGTGTGAAAAAAAAAACCCGAAGGAAAAGGTTAAGGAATTTGTGCTGAAAATTGGAAGTACGGAAAGAGTCACTGCAACGTGACAAATTCAACAATTCAGGAAAAACTATCAAATTACCTCAAATTTCACTCTGCTTTTTGTACTTTTTAATCTGATTTTTATTTCTGAAAAGCGGAGATATCCATTATGTAACCTTTTCATTTGCAGAGGCAAAAAGGATTGTGTCTCCTGATTAATATACGTTTTCACCAATTCTTTGTTTTTAATACAGACAATAATCTCATCATAGCAGTACGGCTCATGCACATTTAGTGCTCGAAAATGTATTGATAGTTGTAGTCAAGTTGAAAAGCTCATTACACTTTAGTCAATAGAGTGGCTTAAAAAACGTAAACTCAGTGAAAGTTAATAAAGTAAGCATGATGGAATTCATGGTAAATATAAGGTAACTGCATGCAAAAGTGATTTTTGAAGTACACATTATAAAATACCTTAAAATGAAATACTTGTACGTTGATGGGTAAACCAGCAAACCATTCTGTGAAACTGAGACTGCAGGATGTGGTTATGAAGGCTTATGGTCCAACATAAAGATTCTTTTATCCAGTGAGTGATATGTTCCCTTTTGCCCCCCCCAGAGTTATGTTTTGACCTGGGGAAGTGCTGACTTCAAAGGCAGCAAGACTTTATCTGTGTAACAGAGTCCTGCAGGGGAGCCCACGACAAAGCCCCCCTCATCCCTTGGCTTCTGTCCTGGCTTATTCCCCGGGCTCCTCTGCCCGCTCTGTGCCCGCTCTGTCACCCGGGCTCCTGTGTCCGGTTCGTCCCCCGGCTCCTGTGCCCTTTCTGTCCCCCGACTCCCCTCCCTCCTGCGCTCGCTCGTCCCCTTCCTCCTGTGCCCACTCATCCCCTTCCTCCTGTGCCCGCTCGTCCCCTTCCTCCTGTGCCCACTCATCCCCTTCCTCCTGATCCCGCTCGTCCCCTTCCTCCTGTGCCCACTCATCCCCTTCCTCCTGTGCCCGCAGGTCATTCAAGACCCAACATGATTATTGACATTCCCGCAAAAATGGAGTCCCAAATCGTAGGAAAGCAGTCAGAGGTAAACATTGCAGGTGTACAGTTGTGGAGAACCCTCAACTGCAACTACACACACACACACACAAAGTTGGGTAAACATATCTTCATGGGAAAAATGCTAACACTAACTATGACAACCCTAACCCCTACCCAGCCCTAACCATAACCATAAGTAACCAAACTAAATATAAGACGTTTGGCATTTTTAGTTATTTGATTGCCTTCACAAATTTTTCTCAGGATTATATTGTGGGGACCTGAAAAATGCCCCCAAAATCTATAAAGTAACAGGACATTTGCTCCTCAAAATACATTAAATACAAACCCACACAAACACACACACATGCACACACACACATACAAACACACACACACATACGCAGCCGTCCCTCACAAGGTTCAGGCACACACACACGCGCACTACATCAGCTCTGATGTTACTCTCATATAATCACATGCGATTTGCACAAACACACACACCTTGATTACACTGCATACTTCAAATACCTTCTGGGTGTCTCTCACGTAATAACACACAGACATTGTAATGTGACTTCATGATAGTTCAGACTCGCTACTCCCATGTCAATATTCATGGGTAACCAACCACACAAACACATACATGTAATCAATCAAAGACATGCACATACAGGTTTACAGTATTTTTTCAAAGAGAAAATGTACAATAATGAAGTATTTCTGTCACCTCAACCGTACAGCTCATGTGTGGTATTTTGTACAGCTAGAGAAGCTAATACTGAGCCAAACCCTATAAGCCTCCTTCGTCACTTACACATTCCGGCCAGACATTTGTTCATTTTGTACCAGTTGTACCATACTATAACGTCACATAAGTTTTGCCCTATTTTAAACTTTGGTTTTATTCGTCACACCCCCCCATGGCATCGATATGTAGACATTTTGTCATTTTCCAAGCCTTCTGCATGCACAGATAATTGGATAATTGAGTACGGATGAAGGAAAAGCAATATGCAAAGGAAACTGATCTCTGTAAAGGGAATGTCACACTTGGCTTTTGTTTGCTGTCATTAGCATGGATTGTGTGAGTCATGTCGTCTCACTTTAATCAACTGTGTTTCGTAACTGCTAATCATTCATGGGAACACAATTCCTGGGATAGTCTCACCACCCAGAATGCTTTGCCTGCTTTGCATGGCCTGACAGCCTGTAAGCTGCATCAATTTCACCGTTATGTCCACACAGGTTCCCTGGAGACCTCTCCATGACCCCATTGGTGGGTTTCACGTCGCCTATCCCGGGCCTTTGAAAACCACGGGCCCAGCGCGACATATGTGCTCATCTCCATGTTTATGTGTGTTTTGAGTTATGCATGTCTCTGCCAAGATTAACAGCAGATTAACAAACCCAGTGATAGAGTGACATATTTGTTTACTCCCCGTGATCTCAGTCGTTTCGGTTTATCACTTAATTTTTCGTTTGCACCTTGAAAAATAATTACTCATTATTTGAGGTCATTGCTTTAGACAATAACTAATATTATAAATGGAAAAAGAAATATCTCTGGAACACTGTTGACATAATACAATGAAAGGGCTAGTACACTGCACAAACATACATATGTTTTTTAATTACTCCGTAATATTGCCCAAAAAACTGCCATAAGACAAGGTGAGACCACCCAGGAATGGCCCTGAATTGACAGCTGTTTGTGTTTCACGTGCAGAATCAAATAAGCAGCCCTGTCTCTCATTTAGCGGTCACCTGATATTGGATTATTGCGAATGTCTCTCCCTGTTAGAAAACCGGATTAGTGATAAGGGTCAGGGAGGGAAGATGTGACAGATACTGTCAAGAGAAATAGGGGACGAGGGAAGATAAAGGGGATCATGCAGTCCTTTTTGTTCTTAAGTCATATTGTGGTCCGGTGTTCATTGTGCAAATATGTTTATGTGGTGTATGATTACTATCCTTAAGAACAAACATTTGGAAATGGATGCTGGATTCGTTAGTATCCATGTGGAAATGATTTCGAAAGGTTCTGACGGAAGATTAAACATTCCCCTCCCTGCAATGAGGTGCTTTCGTAATGAAGGACAAAGTGTCTTTTTGTTTCGCGTTCCTTGCCTCATTGATCCAATGTGATTTTGACACGTTGTTTGTTTTTCGCTTGTCCTGTTGTACGCCTTACGGTTTATATCAGCATCGTTCAGCGATCACAATCACAGTGAGCACAATGTGTTCTGAATGGTATTAGTCCTGTTGTCGCATCCTTGAAGATGAGTACACTGTCTCTGGAGAAAAAAAATATTGGTGCCCTCCTGTGTTACATTTGAGTATTGCATCTCAACGCATTATTTTAGAAGCCTTCTCTGTATTGAGATTTTTGTCACATTACTGTTCCCAGTTTTCTTCATTGATTTCTTGATCTATGTCATAATGGAGAAAATTAACCTGCAAATGCTTCAGCTCTGCATCTCAATTAATATTTGTGTGTGTGTGTGTGTGTGTCTGTGTCTGTGTCTGTGTCTGTGGGTATATATATATATATATGTATGTGTGTGTAAATATATTTGAACACTTGAAAATACTTAATTAATTTTCTGGAAAGAGTTATTACTCTGTTTACTCTGGGAAAAGTATTTGTTTTACTTGAAACACTCCCCTTACATCAGGCAGATGTTAATAAAACAGATGGATGATGCTTGGATAAATGTATAAACATGTAATATATATGTTTAGAATATGATATATATATCCTATATATCCTGCACTCAGAATGCAGGCATTCTCTTAACGGCCAACGTAAGAAGTGAGATACTGCAAGAAATGGCTGTATTTTTATATGGAACATCTACACAGAGGCTGTGTCGAGTCATTGAGCTTCATTTATCTATTGTTGTAATATCTTTACTAATGTCTGTTTTGTTCACTTCAGCTTAATCTCCCGCTTCTTTTAGGAGCTGCTCTAGCAAACTAAAGGTTACTGTTAGAATCCACTGGTATATTCCAGGCTCACTTTTGTTTGTGGCATAGAGGAAGTTCTAGAAAATCACTCAATTGCCTAAATAACTATTTTTTTCCCAGCATATCTCACTGTTACATTTAAATATAATGTGCTTTCACTGAAATGTTTATAATACATCCTTGCAATGAAAATATCAATTAATATTTTGAGAATATCATGGGAGTCATTTTAGAGATTTTAGACTCTAGTATTTTGATCAGCGGAGGTCAGGAGAAGAAGCTGACATGTTACAATGTAATAAAACTTCTTTCACTTATTTGCAATGTGATAAAATAAGACTCATTCGAGACCATGCAGAGATCTGTTTTTCAGACCCAAGAAAAAATCACTGATTTTTTGTTCACTGATTTCTCACTAGAATAATCTGAGGGCTGCCAGCATCGTCTTTGGGCTACATTAGTCTGGGAGAAAAACGTGGAGAAAAAGCAGAGGGTCTTTCCTTCCTTGCCCTCTGGGGTGTTAGAAGACCTGTCCTCGTTTTTAGGGCTTAATCTGGAAAACCTCTGGCAGAAGCAGCAGCATGCCGATCAGCGAGTGGGGCGGGGAAATGCGGTGCTGGTTAATGCGGAATAACGAGGAGCCTCTTCGTGTAAACGGCTTGTTTTCCCAGCGCATTTCCTTATTACAGGCCTACTAAGGCTTAAGGTCAAGCAATTAGGCAGCCTTGTGTTATTAATTAAGCCATCAAACATTTCCTCAAAGATATTTTATTTGTTTTGGGAGGAAGTTCAAGCCATAAAAAGTTTTTCTTTTTCCACCATCAGTGAAGCAGAAACACTTAATGTCCAGAAAACATGATTAATATGCTTATAACTGAATTCTGTAATAACGCACTAGGGTGTGCTCCAGCCTGCGATGGGATGATGTTATTGGTCGAAGTCGGGGCTGTCCTGAACGTGCCCACGATGTAGTACTACAGGTAGGGACACACGACCTATTGGATTTGGGGTTCAGCTGAACCCCATTAAACATGTGGTGGAAAGGCCTAAATTTGGAATATCTGGAGAGCTGAGAGATAAAAGTAATTACGGGCCAGCGAACAGCTCAGGAAACATAAAGGGGGAAATTCTGTGAAGTGTTTTACTGTGAAAATGCCAGCAGCCAAATGAAAGTAATTAAGGCCACAAATATTCTTGTCGGCGACGGCCTCACTGCCGTACCAGCTGCTGTGTTTGTCTTTAACCCTTTAACTTTCCTGGCAACTTTAATTAGACAGTGGACACACTTTACCTTCAAAAATATCCGACATGCATCTTCCAATTGCTTTGTCGGTACATGTCACAGGGCAAAAGGCAGGGGCACGTTATGGAAAGGGTAGGGGGACACCTGCATTCTTAACACTGACCATCATTTAAATGATGCCATGTTATGTAATGGTGGAAGATAGACTGTAGTATTATTAATTATGTTTAATTTGATTTATTTTGAAAAATGTATTATTACTATTATTATAATACATGGCCAAATGTGAAAATTATATTTGCATTCCATTTGAATTATTATGATTTATTATTATTATTATTATTATTATTAATTAATTAATAATGATGATGATGATGATAATGATAATGTTGTTGTTGTATACTTGTCATCCAGCAGTATATTACCAACTTGAAATCAGAAAAATGTGTTAATCTCACATTTGGGGTCCTTATACCACACACTGCTGAAGCTGCTCACCCATAAAACACCAGTGGACCTTCAGGGAGGCAGCTGGGAATTTTATATGAAGTTTATGGAAAAATCCTTTTCCTCAGTCTCGGGATAAAATTATTGTTTTCATTGGCAGCCATGATTCCATAAGAAATTAAGTCCCATGGTTAAAGAAAAATTGTTATTGATGAAGAAAAACAATAAAAAAAATTTATAACACCACTTTTTTATATAGCACAAAATCTCATTAATATGTTACATTGCTCAAATTGAAATGAGCTGCCCTTTAGGGCACATCTTTGGAACAGCTGAGCGACCCCTGAATTCAACAGGAAATGTTTAGTGTAATTCCCTGACAATCAGGACATTTATATTTGAAGGATGTGAAAATGTCAGCATTTAAATGACAGTTGCAAACGAGAGCTGTTGACTTTGTTGGTCTTGTATTTATTTTATATGTCTTTTTGCTTTTCATTATTTTATTCTTTCCCCTTAAGCTCGTGGATGGAGCTTTCTCTTTGCTCTAACACTGTAAGACTTTCGGAGTGGATTTTGCTTGCTGGTTTGGGCAGCTCACACACTCAGCTGAGTGCTTACCGCTGCCAGCTCTGTACCTGCCCCTACCTGAGCAGACCTGAGGCCCGACTGCAGCCCCTTTATCCTGCTCTCAGCCCACAACAGTTCCCTAAACAACGACAATTTGTTTTCATTTAGGAAACAAGGCTGGAGGGCATCTTTCCAATGCCATCTTTAGCTCATAAAGAATTTTTGTCCTCTGCTATTTAGACTCCCTCCTTCGAGCTAAAGCGGGAAAAAGCAATTAAAGACCCTTGCCTTGGCGGGGGGGCTTTTTCCATAAACTGTTTCAAGGGATCTGCCTCTGTGAAACTCAGAGGTATTATTGGCTGTGGCGTCCGCAGGCGGCGAGCCTTGGCACGGAGATGATCCTTGTAGCACTAATAATGAAGCAGCACCTTTTAATTGCAAATAGCTTTGGATGAGAGCAGATGCCAAGCTACAGTTATTTATTTAACAGATGCTTTTATCCAAAGAGATGTTCATTTAAGAGAGTCAGCCCTACAGCAAATGGGGATAAGGGCCGTGATCAAGGACCAGCAGTCACATCACTCTGCCAGCCACATGATTTGAATCAGTGACCTTCTCATCAACACACAGAGCCCTGAAACACAGTATCACAACATCATACAGTCCCTATTACAGGCATGGTACACTGGATGCTGATTTATGTACATTCAGCAGAAAAACACACACAGTACTGTTTACAGTACAACTGCTAGAGAGGTACCAGCAGCTGCACATCAGTACACACATCAAACACCCGGGGGGGGGGGGATTACAGACACACCACAATACGGAAACACGACACGTGGCACTTCCCAAGAAGGCAACACCTATATTTACTGATATGACTACATATCACGGACATTATTTACACAAGTATTTACGTTATGTATAGTCCAGTGAAATGCATGCTGGTCCGCAGCAGTGAATCAAGTATTTCAACAGAAGCTTTGTCATTGGCGTTATCGGTTCACATGGTCACATGGATGCTGCGTACTGTATGTTGTATTTGCTTGAGCAGCAGAATACAAAGTGGAGACGAGTCAAAATCCAGCGGATAGCCATAAATACACACCAGATTGCTAGTTAATGTTGCTCAGTATACTTTTACATCCTACTAATCATTCAACTGAGCATCTTTAATCCATCCATCTTCCAATCCCTTATCCTGGACAGGGTGAGCAGGTGGGTCTGGAGCCTCACCCAGGCTGCATAGGCCTGAAGGCTGGGGTACTCCCTATATGGGATTCCTGTTCATGTCAGGGGGATTATTTAATGATACATCAAAAATGTAAAGGTTTTGCATGAAAACACAACAGAGCATTTCCTTTGAAAAGTGAAAAACCTTGTTCTGGTCCACTTCTACAGAACCGACGCTGAGAGCATCGTCACATCCTACATCATAGTCTGGTTGGCACTGCATCTGGTCACTGCCATGACACCCACGGAAGGACAGTCATCGACTGGCGGCACCCTTCTCTCCAGTGCCTGTTCAAGTCCAGGTCAAAGACATGCGTAGAGGAAAAAATCAAAACTGCTGTCTGGGAAACATTCCCGGTCAGAACCAAAACAAGACAACCCTCAAAGAGCTTCTTTCTTAAAGTCGATACCATGGCGAACCAACTCTCATTACCGCTGCATGTATTGCACACAAAGCAGCCCCACAAGGCCCACGGTGGACACTTCACTTCCTGTATCTCATAACATGCCGGGACATAGACAAAGACACGCCCCACCCAAATTTTCTATCGGTTTAATTTCAGTTTAACTGTGTTTGATAGGGTCATTAAGGCAATTTACATTTTCCCATGATTAGAATGACTTATTCTAAATATGTAGCAGCTGTTACATTAGCAAGGTTTTGTTTTGTTTACTGTTGGATTATGGGAAGGAGATCACATGACTCACAGATTCATATACTGCTTGTGTATGAGCATCTTTTATTACAGTGTTTAAGAACCGATAAGCTTTCAGTTCCATCTTTCTGAGTCTTTTAATGATTCAAAGCCCTTATACCTTCTCTCACAAAAAAATAAAATGAAAAAGGCAGCATTTTCAGCTGTGTAAGCCAGAGGTGCAGTCAGATGCGGCTCCTCTGTGTCACATGACTAACTAACAAACAAACGGCTTTTAAAATTTTTTGTGGACAAAGCCAATGACGCGTTTCGCTGATGATGACCGGCGAGTGGAGGCCGTATCCCCGTGGCTGAGGGAGGGGTTACAGGATGCGATGGTACAATCATGTATGAGTCTGTGGGTGTAGGTTTGAGATGTAGACCCCTTGCGGGGTCAGATCTCCCCCAGGAGTCCACCAACACACATGCACACACAAGCCCCCTCTCCTGCCGTCCCTGTGAGACAGTGAGATTCCACAATCAGCACTTCACAAACAAGGCCTTTAGAGGTTCCACATGTCCACTGGCACCAGACTGGGGGCACTGGTTAATTACAACAACATCCCTGTAGCAGATCATGCAGTGCTGCAGTTATTACAACATTCCTGTACTCCAGCACCCACTGGTTCCACCCCTCCGGCCACATTTCACCCAGTCGCAGCTCCTCATCTGGTCACCTGCCCAATGACATCCCAGTGCGCCCCAAGCATTCTCCAATCAGGGCCCATTGCGTTTCACAGCCAATGTTCAGCATTTGTGTGTCTGCCCAGTGAACAGACATAGTCCCCATCGCCCAGCTCAGTTAACAAAACAAGTACATCTGGAGCTTTTTAAAACCCAGCTTTGTAGTCAAAACATATATAAAAGTATATTATATGACTATGTGCAAGGTTCACTTATGTAGTAAAGCAACAGTGGTTTTTAAACTGCAGATTGCAAACATTTATCTGTGACTGTCAAAGTGGTTAATTTTTTTTTATTATTATTAACTGGAGGAGGATGACACCAGGAACAAAACATAGACGTTTCCCCAGGCCATTACAAGAATTGCATATATCACTGCGACAGTGTGTGACACGTTAATGTTATCTTCAAATATGCTACAGAAAGGACTGGCGTGAAAGATCAGAAGTGTTGTTCTTCTTCTGCCTTTCATCAAAGCCTTTGGCTGGTGTAGCTGTGGTCCAGGGGAGAAAAGGAAGTGGGGGGGCACAGTTATCAGAGAACCTGTCTGTGGCTGGCAGTTCAAATGTGAACAATGGGGAGCAAACAGCTAACATGTGACTGCTGTGCTCTGTTTTGATTGGAGGAACTTTCTTTTGAAGATTAAATAAATAGAAGCTCATTAGGTCCATTTGATTTCTATCATTGTCTCTTGATGCCAGTCAAAGATATGGCAAAAGATCTGATGTTGGTTTTTGCCCTCAGGAGACACTGAAACTAGATCAAGCTGAGACTAGAAACGAGTGACATTACGAGATATGAGCCATTCTGGACTTTTAAGAAGACGGGTTGGGAACCTGGTGAGCCAGAGGAAATATGTACGTACAAGTTCTTATTTTTCCAGAGCCAAGAAAAGGAACTCCAGTTAGCAATTACTGGAGATTGCAACGTCAGGTAATTACCTGCTGGAGATTCAGAATTGGCTGAATTGAGGTTCAGCTGAGGTTAAACTCAGCAGTTTTGCTATTACCCTCTTGGGTAATTTAACAGTCTCTAAGGTCATGTGGGGTGGGAGGTGTCATACTTGAAGACAAAGAGCTGGTCTCTGGTTCTTGTTGCATGGCAGCTTTAGTTGCTGGTCTTCCATTAATCTCCAGTTGGGCTAGACTCACCCAACTGAGGACTAGTCATCTGGTCTACGGGTGGATAGCTCAGGTCCAGAAAGTAAAAATGCTGATTTCATTTCAACCAACCAGTTGAGTATAAAGAGTCACAGTCTGAGAGTAAACAGAGATTTAACATGTCAAACTTAAATCCACCTCTACCTGGGTCAAACTTGGAATTCAATTTCATTTACCTCCAGGTGTCTTTAATTCATGATGATTTCATATACATCCATGACAATTGCTTTATTTGTTAGTATTTCCTGTTATGAGGAGCCAGGCTGACTCACAGTAATGAGTGTGTGAAGATGGAGGGATCTTCCCTGTAGCATCAGGACCTCAGGGCTCTCTCCGCCCTTTGGCGATGTCACTGATAACTCGGGTGTTAAAAGGAGCGATTCTGCACAGGAAAAAGCTTCCTGCATCTGCGCAGATCCTGTCCTTGCCCCTCTGCAGTCAGCAGTATCCGTCTGATGCAGCGAGATGCTCAAAGGTCTCATTCCAGCTTCTGGTCTCATAGGCCCCCTGAGCCTAAGGTTACAAAGGCACACTGTCAGGCAGCGAGATAAGATAACTCTTCATTTTGCGTCTGCCAGTCAAAGCCCCAAATCTGCCGCTCTGCGTTTCCTCCGCTGGTATGAAGCGCCCCATTCAACAGTCTGCCTGAGGACACGTCTCGTACACTTTAATCATACGCTTTCGCAAGATGCAGCTCCCAGATAGAGTTCCGCACGCTGGGTGCTCGCCGCCCCACCTGATGGTCACATGACCTTTTCAGGGCACTTCTGATGAAGGGGGCCTTTCTAGAAAAAAATAACCCAATACAAGCCCCATTGAATTTTAACAGCTTTTTCAGTCCAACAAAATCAACACGAAAATCCCTGTCCAAGCCTCTGATCCTGGATCTTTTTCCCGAAATCCCACAAGACCTCCAAAAACAAGCAGACTCCCAGTTCCACACATACTTTTCATTTATTTTTCTCATTTAATCTGCCCATCATTCTCAGATTGAGGAGAGGGTCAAAGTGGTATGTTTTTACTAACCATGCGCATGACAACCCCCCTGTTCAAATGAGCGCCGGTGGTTATTACGGCTGAACGCGGCTCCTTCAGCCTTGGTAAGAAGACACCTCCGGGACTCGCTGATTAAACAGATTCACCTGTTTTTTTTTTTTTTACCTCCAGTGTGTTTTGTGAGCATTTAAATACTTTTTGAGCTGCACTGCGAAGCCTTGCGAAATTCATCACAAATTAATTCACTTGCTCACTGGGGATTAATCGGAGGTTCAGTCCATGCAGAGGGAAGTGAATAGGGGCCTAAACATGGACCCCGCAACTTGAAACTACCAAACTATTAGTATGTTAACAGGTTTCAGTGCAATGTCAACTTGACAATACATATCTCAGCCCTTCAAGTTTCATTACTGTTCACTGTCTTACCTGTTAAAAAATGGAAAGACAGAACTGACTTGATTAAGCACAACAGAAGGCAAAATTTATGACATATCACTTTATTTGAGAGATTTCAAATGAAAGTACTCTTTTCTTATTGTTTGAAGTTCAGCCCCTTACGCCTTGCTGGACAGTCCAGAGCAGAAGACAATGTTTACCTTACGATTAACACGGCATTTATCAAGACCCTGCTCTCCATGACAGAAGGGCCTGAAGCATTTCACGGCGAAATCAACTATGATCTAGACCCGACCTGGGATCGACGTGGGAAGCAGGAAAAACAGAAGCTAATCTCTTGGAGGGAATTACGCTGCAACGGGTTACTCCCTCATAACCGGCAGCAAGAATAGGGTCAGTGACGCTGTTTACATTTTTCAGGGGTCAATTATGCTTTATTAAAGCTTCACCACGTTTTTTTGGTGCGGCTATTGCTAATAGGAGCGTTGGATCTGGGGGTGGGGGCAAGCAGGAGGGTGAGGTGTCTGTCAGTAGGCCTTGTATGTGTGCTTGTATAACACACGGTGGGGCAGCATGTCAGCTGTAATTTAGACATGAAGCAGTGTGTGTGTGCATGTGTGTGTGTGCCTGTGGGAGGGTCTGTGTGTGTGGATTACATTTATATTATCTTGTGGGGACCAAATGTACCCCACAATGTCACAAAAACCTGTTATTTTGACATTGTGGGGACCATTTTTCAGGTCCCCACCAAGATCTGTGAATGCAGTCAAAAAACAAAAAATGGCAGAAGTCTCGTATTTGTTTGGTTACTTATGGTTAAGGTTAGGGCTGGGCAGGGGTTAAGGTCGTCATGTTGGGATTAGAGTTTTCCCCAGAGAAATGAATGGAGAGTCCCCACAAAGATAAAATTACCAGTGTGCGTGCGTGTGTGTGTGTGTGTTTGCGTATCTGTTTTTACACACAGAGGGTGACAGGGTAGGTACAGAACAGAAACAGAACAGCCTGTTGCTGTTGTTATTATTATTGTTATTAGTATTATTATAAATCATTCATACAGGTTTTGAAGGCTATTCAGTGGCACCATCGGAGGCATGATGGTGAATGAATGAGTTCTAATTCTTTCCAGCTCCATTCCGTCACACCCCAACCAGTCCAGTGATAAAGTGATTCATGACTCTGCTGCAAAGATGGGGAACATGGACTGACAAAGCAAACCAGCAGGACGAGAAGGTCCAGTCGCTCATGTTCCTCCAGGGTGGGCCCCCTCAATGCAATTGCTCACAGGAGTCCAGATTTTCACGCGCCATCATCAAGTCACTGCCGGACTCACCCATTGGTCATCCATCGCCAGGACGTTTGGCACAATTCCGAAGTGGGATGGGGAAAGGACTCACTGATGGGTCAGATCGGGAATGCTGAGGTACGAACGTTCAGCTGGAGGCAAGAGCTTTTTTGTGATAGGATGCTCAGAGATGGCATACGGAGGTCATTAATTAGGTCATTTTGCATCAGTTATTATCTCCCATAACAGCTGTCCTTACAGCGAGGCTCCGGGCCGGCCCCCCCAGGGTGCTACAGTAACAACAAGTCATGTGTCATAAAATCACTGTGCTTAATAAGCCCTTTAGTCGGCTACAACTCCTGAAAACAGGCAGACTGATGGAACGGTCACTCCAAGCAGGATTAGCCCCGCAAGGATAGATATGGATAGATAGATACTTGATACGGCAAGGATAGATATGGCACATTCCCAGAAAGTCACTGATTGCACTGTGAACTTTGCAGACATTGGCCAGACTAAGGAATATGACTTAAAGTAGACAGTAACTCATGAGGGTCACACTGAGAAGGCGGTCAACGCACTGCTGCATCCTGAGGCATGGGGACCAAACGGCTCGTACGGCCGAGACCAGGCTCTGCCATGGGCGACGGCATGACGCGTACAGTGCGTGAGGTGATATATGGTTAGGCCTGCACAGGATAGCCCATCCTGCGATGGCATTTCACCCACAGGGTCCGAAATGACAAATGGGGCCTCCTGATTGATTATCACTGCTGAAGTCTGATTTGTTTTGAAAGGGTCACGTCCACCCCCAAGGGCCATGTCAAGTGTTTCAGTTAAACCAGCTTCTGTTAATAACAGCTCTGTAATGTACATGTCAGAATATCTATACTAGGTGTTTGTGAGAATATCTGTGCTAGCTGTTTGTGCTAAGTGTTTGCGAGAATATCTGTGCTAGCTGTTTGTGCTAAGTGTTTGCGAGAATATCTGTGCTAGCTGTTTGTGGGAATATCTATGCTAGCCTTTTATGCTAAGTGTTTGTGAGAATACCAATGCTAGCTGTTTGTGAGAATATCTATCCTAGCCTTTTATGCTAGCTGTTTGTGAGAATATCTATGCTAACCTTTTATGCTAAGTGTTTGTGAGAATATCTATGCTAGCTTTTTATTCTAAGTGTTTGTGAGAATATCTATGCTAGGTGTTTGTAGCTACATATTCCAGCTACAGCTGTGCTTATTAGTATGTTTTCATGTGAATACCGTGATTCTGTATATGAGTAGCATATTCTGGTAGTTATTTATGCTAAATACTATATTAAATATTTAGCAAACTTTAATTTGGCCTAGTGTATGTCTACAGTACACATCACAAAGGCAAGAGAGGATTTCTTGCTTAGCCGAATAACTTGTCAGATTTAAGGTACCGTTTAAATGGCCTTAACCTTTGTTTGCTTACATTTAGCCCTAACTACCTTAAATCCAACAAGTTATCTGGCTGTGCTTCGTGATACAGGGCCCAGGTCTTCAGCCTGTGGGAGGAAAGCAGCATGACAAGGAGAGAACATATCAATGACATGGAGAGAACATATCAACTCCCCAAACACACGGAGGGGAATTGAACCCCGAACTGCAGAGGCATGACAGCTGCCAAATGAGCCTAGATCGATCTAAATGTACAATGTGGCACAAAATTTAGAATTTATAGGAAAATGAGAATAGGGAATATACAAATTTATAAAGTGTGTGTGTATATTATTTATATATTATTTATTATATATATATATATGTTCACATGTTCGAAGCTGAGTGGTATAAATAATAATAATAAGAAGAAGAATAATTAATAAAATATATTTGTATTTCTCATACTCCATGTGCTACACAGTAAAATAATGTAAGATAGAAGCTAGAATAGCGAAAAGGTATAGCTTAAAAAAAGACATTATTGATAATAATAATAATAAGAAGAAGAAGACTGATAAAAAGATAAATAGATAAAAATAAAAAGATAAAAGTTAGAACTGTAGGAAAGCGAATTTAAATAAGTGAGCCTTAAATTGTTTCTTAAAAAGTTTAAATAGTAAAGACTGTTGCTTATATGTAGGAACATTAGTGAAGAGGGAGAGAGAGGAAGTAAAGGGGGATTGGAGAGTGAGAGAGAGAGAGAGAGAGAGAGAGAGCTTAGTCTGCGAAAGTCCTGCTGATGTTCTTGGTCTGTGTCGGGCAACACGGCTCTTTGGGGATAAGCGGGACCCGTTTTAACCCAAACCCACCATCCACATGGAAAGGACACCATACTGGGGCCAAGATCCACAAGCCACAATAAAGACAATCCCAGCACATCTCTGCCACAGCATCTTCACATGCCTGCAGCCTATCCCACAGAAGAGGGCTTGTGGCTGGGGTACACCCTGGACAGGATACCAGTCCATCACAAGGCACACACAGTACTTGAATTGTAGAGGCCTGGGTCACATGACTGCATGCCTTTGAGTGGTAGGAGGAAACCAGGGTACCTGGAGCAAACCTGCGGGGGCACCGTGAGGAGGCGAGAGGTGACAGGGCTACTCACTGTGCCGGCCATCCCCAAAATCCAGTTAAATCTGGAGATATACGTCTAAATGCGTGGAGCAGACACACAGAAACATCACGTATGTTTAAGTTTCAGGGCCATCAAAAGTATGCAAGTAAATATTTGGTGTATTGACTGTTAGGTGTCTTTTTTAATCACGCTGCCTTTGTCCCGGGAGGCTGTTCAAAAGACCTTCATTACTTTGTTCCTATAGGCTAACAGCCCCTCTGACCGCCCCCCCCCAAGCCCCCTGCCGTGCCTGTCAAACACTAAGCAGAACCTGCTTTGACTGTCAGTTAATTACACACCATTTTACTGCAGTGTTTACCAGTCAAAGGGGCCAGCGGCGCTGCAATCACATTCCCTCCATCAATGTCCGCGGCCTGCAAAGGCCACAATGAAGATGCCCCCTAACGTCAGCCAGTGTCTGATGCTCAAAGCCATCCATTCCTAATTGCCTTTAGAGATGGCTGATAAAGGTGCCTTTGAAGTGAAACTAGGCCTAATGAGAGGCCTTAGCTGGCGGGGTGGGGGCGGAGTGTAGCAGAGGGCCTCAGGGAGGGGGGGCATGGGAAGGAGGGGCCGCCCTTCTGTGCCCACGGGACCACGGTGAGCATGAGACGGCGCCCGAGATGCCGGTCC
>JAODLD010000016.1:19572980-19583698 GCA_026781065.1 Mormyrops boulengeri
TTCGGTGTGGCTGTGATCGACAACAAGCTCTACTTGGTGGGGGGGTGGGATGCCTCACAGTCTCTGTGAGCGCCTGCACGCTTTCGAGTGCCGGGAATGCCTTTGGAAAAGTGCTGGGGGCTGGAATGTTGATTAGCATATGGAGCGCCTTGGGGCCCCCCCTGCTGGGCTGGACTGCTCACCGCAGAATGTGCACACTCACGGTCTAAAAACACGCTGGAGCAACAAGAAACCTCCTAAGCTGGCAAATAATGTGACTGTCAAAACAATGCATTTTACAAAAAATGGCTTCCTCTGCAGCCTCTCACAATGCCATGCTTATAGCATTAAATCCAACTCTGTGTTTTTTAATGAGTTTTTTAATTGCCGCAGCGACATACAATTTGTAATGTCGCACAAAGTTACAGGTCCCCGCACTGTCTAAAGAGGCTGCATCCTGAAACAAGACCGGCGTTATCCTGGTTCGAATGACAAAAGAGACCCCAACAGCTGGTATTTACTAACAAGTAAGTGAATTGCTTAGAAGAGCTGGAAATTTGATCTTTTTCCTGCTCTAATTGCTATTATTGTTACAAATAGTGGAGACCATCATCTGAAAGTCATGGGCTTGTCTTCACAAATGGGGATCTTTAGAAGGTCAGTATATCTTGATTTACACCCCAGTGTTGGGTGGGACAGGAAGTCCATCCATCTGGCGAGATGTGGGATTTGGCAATCTTGCCGTCATGGTGAAGTGTTATTTTGTGATAAATGTACATAATTAATGTCTCTCATGCTTCCCCCCTGTAAAATAAATGAACCGACCACTTTTGGCTTTCAAAACGGCCCAAACTGCTATGTTTAATTCAAAATCAAGAATTATTCAGCTGGTAGAAGCCCATCACTCTCTATTAAAGGGGAGTTCCAGTATTAGACAAATTTGTCATTTAATCTTTGGCTTGTAACCAATTACAATTGCAATTTTCTTAAAGGGATGTGCCAAACCCAAAGGGAAGCCAGGTTCCTGGGGGGGACAGAAGCCCCCAAGGCTTCCTGCTGCATTGTGCTCCATCGGGGCTCCTGGCTGCCAGGCAGGAACAGGCAAAAAAGCAGAGCAGAGGCAGCACAGCTAAAGTCCTTTAATCGGTAAATTATGGTGGCGCATATCCGCTGATTTCCCTGTGCCATGTTAGCAATTGCAGTGTCCCTGGAGACGAGAGTTGGCCAGTTAGTCTCCAGGTCTGGAAAGACTGTGACAGCCCTGGTTTAAGTATTAAACCAGTCAATTATGGTCAGAATGTCCTCTGTTTCCATCCAAATTTGTCATTTGTGTAAATTCTTCCAGTTCTCATGTCAGGTGACTGGTGTATCCTGGGCCTGGATAGTGTTCTGCCTTCCAGGCAGGGGCGCCCTGGGATCCTATGGGACGTCGGGGCATTCTGATCATTCGGCACCGTTCAGACAGTGTTGTGCATCTCCTGCAATTTACGCTACCCTTAAGACGTCACACAGTCGGGTGTCTATGGCACTTTGAATTAAGTAAAAGCTGCTAGCAAGCAGGGCTATGTGAGCGCAAGTACGGCCTGGGTACGGCTCAGGAACTGCTCGGATACTTTTCAATGGAAAACCGTCAGTTCGGGGTACGGCTCAGGTACAGCACAGTTCTTGGTGGCATAATAAATTGACTCTCAAGTAATAATGCAACATATTCGAATGACGACAGAGAGCTTTATATCGTTAAGCTGCCCCAAGGTCATTGAGGACCCCCCTTATGCTCCATAACGGGTGGGACCCCTTGTAGCTAACATGGCCGCAGTTAGAAGTTTCCCATAATCCTTTATCAGTATTTCAGTTTACTGTGGAAGATTTTCAGCCTGCATGTCCACTGAGAACCACTCTAATTTAGCAGCACTTGCGGTTTTTTGAGCATAACTGCCCATTTTAGGTCTTGCCAGCACCACAGTTGGATTTAAGTTGGGACTTGACTAAGCCTTTGCAAAATTTCAATGTTTTTTATACATTCTGATGTAAGCTTGCTTGTCTGCTTTGGATCATTGTCTTGCTTTGTGACCCAGTTATGATTCAGCTTCAGATTGTTGATGGATGACGTTACATTCTCCTTTAGAATTCCTGGATAAATAACAAAATTAATGATTCCATCAATGATTCCAAGGTACCAAGGCAGCAAAGCATCCCAAACCGCCATGTGTGACTGCTGCTGTTGGTTTCTTAGTATGCAAAGCTACATTATGGGACCATAAGAACATAAGAAATTTGCAAACGACAGGAGGCCATTCGGCCCATCAAGCTCATTTGGGGAAAACTTAACTAATAGCTCAGAGTTGTTAAAATCTTATCTAACTCAGATTTAAAGAACCCAGGGTTTTAGCTGGCACTACACTAGCAGGAAGACTATTCCATACTCCAACTACACAATATGTAAAGAAGTGCTTCCTCAAATTCATTTTAAAATGTTCTCCCACTAATTTCCACTATGCCAAGAGGTTCACCTTTGACTTTGAAGGACTATGTCTGTAGAACATTCTTATAAAAGTCTTGGAGAATCATCCAAGTCCTTCTTGATAGGCTTGAGATCAGCATTCGCGTTCTTCTTAGTGAGCAGTGGTTCCTACTGCCTACTCTCCCAGGAATCTTTCTTTGCTTAGTCTCTTTCTGATTTTGGAGTCATGAACATTCACTATATTTGCGGTATGAGAATCCTGCATTTCTGTCAGTGTTATTTTAGGATTGCTGGTGACTTCCTGCAAGATTGTGTGCCGTACTTTCGGAGAGATGGTGGCAGACCAGCCACTCCTGGGAAGATTCACTGGATTATATCTCTCGGTGTGGTTTGAATCTGGGAGCCTTAGGAATGGCTCTGTACCCCCTTCCAGAATGATAGATAACAACAACTTTGAATTCCTTCAGGAATTTCCTTCGATCATGTTGAATATATTTATTGAAGCTTTGCAATGGCAACTTCACTCTGATTTCAGGATCAAAATAAGTGGGATTTCTATTGAGCAGACCAAGCTGTAATCATGCATAGTTGCTTTCAATCACGCGTAATTGGGTAATTACTTTTTCACACAGAGGTAATTGGTGTAACTAAATAAATAAGTAAAAAAAAAATGCTGTTTGTCCACTCGGGTTCCCTGATATTAGATCTTGTCAGAATATGCAAAGATATGCAAGAAGAGGAAATCAGGACAGCTGTAGCCTTGCACCAGCCCCAGAATCATGTCACTCCTTGTCCATAGAGTTTGAACTGAACATACAGCAGCTGTCAGCCCTGCTAGGACAAGGTTTATGAAGTGAAAAGAGCAGGTTGTAATGAACCTCTGCTGACAGCATGTAATTGGGGTATATTTTCCTTCACAGAGACTCTAAAGACGGTTGTTTATGGCTGTTTATGCTGAATTTCCAGGCACATAATGGAGCACACCTCTGAGACTGGCCTGGCCCAACCCATGGCTGATTTATTTTCATCGTGAAAGTGCTTCAAAGCGGGCTTCTGGATCTACAGATGATTGTGTGGAAAATTCAGGCAAAACCTACAAAAATAAACCTCACTAAACAACTAAAAATGAACAGTTTTAGAATAATCTAAAAAAACTGATGAATTTATCAACTAAAACACCCATTTTAATGTGTATCATTTCTAACATGTGATTTTCCTGTCATGCAATACAACTCCGGGCTTTGCATATATGTGTATGTGTGTGTGTGTGTGTGTGGATTATGTTTATATTACATTGTGGGGACCATTCTTCAGGTCCCCAGAAAGATCTGTGAATGCAATCAAAAAACTAAAAAAGTCTCGCATTTAGTTTGGTTACTTATGGTTAAGGTTAGGGCTGGGTAGGGGTTAAGGTCATCATATTGGGTTATCACATAGAGTTTTCCCCATAGAAATTATTAAATCATGATTATATGAAAGATATGGATATAAACGTGCATGTATGTGTGTCCATGCGTGTACGTGTGTGTGTGTGTGTGTGTGTGTGTGTGCGTGTGAGTGTGTGTGAGTGTGTGTGTGGCGTTTACATGTTCTCTCCGTGTTTGCTTGTGTTTCCTCCCATCATCTGTTATGTGTCAATAAGGTGCCCTTGCTGAGTGAGGGGGAGCCCTGTGATTGGTCGGCATCCTGCCCCAGGCCTTCCTGCCTTCGTCCTGTGTCTCTGTGGATGGGCTCCATGCTCAGCGCGACCCTGGACTGGAGAAGCGGTTAAAAGATGGATGGATTTAATTCACAGGATGATAGTCCAGGATGATAATAGGAGCTATTATTATTATTTTTCACTTACCAATGGAGACCTCTAGGCAGCCCACATTGGTGGAAAACTCATGCAAACCTCAATATCTGTCAAAATCATGAACTTTTCTTGTACAGCAAATGACTTTCCTGGGCCTGATTAGTGAAGCCAGTACAATCCTCCTGTCAGTAATTCACAAAGGCTGGTGGAAGTGTGGCATCCCTCCCTCAGGAGGTGCATGCGAGCAGTGGGAGCGTCCCTGGGACCCGATGAGGCTTGGTGATGTCATCTCTCCCAGGATTTCATGCATCCTTCAGCGGACCGAGTCCCAGTCAGGTGGCTTCGCGACGCCGACTGCTTGCAAACGGGCTGATCGGCTCCCAGGAGCCTCGCTCTCTCACTGCGCTTTGGCAGCACAATAGCTAAAGCAAACATGGCGAGCGGGATATTATGACTGAGCCTGCAGGATACACAGACATTTAGGATGTCAAACCCAAAACGGCTTTAACCAGTCAGGAACAGAGCTTGCAGTCTGAAGTTTCTTAGCTGACTTCTCTTAGGAAAACTTTCTGTAACATCTGTAGTCTAACTCAGATAAACACCTAATTTGTCTTTTTATACTGAGCTTATGACACATTTCAGGGATTAAGAAATGCATTTTACCATGCAGTTGTTGGCTGTTTGTTTGTGTGTTACGAGTCGTCTGGTTTTGTCCCTGGAAAGGTCTCACTACCCTGTTCCTAAAGATATATTTTCATCTGGAGACAGGATAGCGGGTTTCAGGTTTTAATAACTTGGGGCCGCTGACCAGTTCCAGAGTTGGGGTCCCCTCGCTCCACGCTGCCTCCGGATCAAGGAGACGGCTGTCGCGTAAAATCAGAGAGACCGGTTTCCGTCTAGACGCACGGCCGAAGCTAATGAACACAAGCTGCCGGCACTTTGGCTTCGGACCCGTCCAGCTGAACCCTGGCTCAGGCATCCCCCCTCGTCCGCTGGAGAGGCACGCAGTTAGCAGACGGGCAAAGCCAGCGTTACGTTGTGGCCAATCCAACGTTGGGCTTTCGGTGGCTGATCGCCCGGGAACAGAGCGGCCAGTCGCAGGGATCAGAGTGAAAGGAGCCCCAAAGTCTCAGACGAGCGAGCGACAAAAAAAAAATCCACTTGAAAGCTAACAGGCAGCAGAATCAGTAGCGATGAAAAGCCCATTCATGGGAGATCCTGGGCCGCTGTACCGTGTCTAACTTTCTTGATTGCAAACCATACGATGTATTCTTGGTACTGACATGATATTTTCATTCGTTCTTTCCCTAATTTCCTTCAGAACTTAAGCCACGACCATAAGATACTGAGTCAGATGTAGCGTGATGCCCAAAAACTACCCTGAGCCACACAAGCGCGCCTATCAACTGGAAACCATTCTGTTAAACACAACACCGACTGACACTGAGCATGCAGACTTTTATTACTCTCCTAAAAGGCTTATTAACCAGCTTTCAAAGCCTTCCCTCCAATACAAAAACATCACATTCACTCTGATATGCATAAGTTTGTGAAAGCTCTTCATATGAAAGGTTTCTATATGAAAAGTTCTATAAGAGAACTTGGAGCCACTATTGTCAGATCAATGAGTAGATTACCTGTTATAATACATAACTGACTCACTAAATGGCATTAATTATTAGTCATTATGAAAGGTTAATGACTATTTGGGGGACTCCTCAGTGGAACAAATCAAATTAAACAATCAACTGGACAGTAAATACCAGGCAAAAACCTCAAGACCTAGCTTATCCTACCATGATTTCAGTCAGTTTTACTCTCCCCAATGTCCATCTCCATATTAAGAACAACTGGACTGTGTTTTTTTTTTGAGGCTGTCATACAACCATTCTGTGTCCTTGTCTTGGAAGTTCAAAGAGTTTCTAACCGGTGGACTCCCGTGGTGGCGTGAGACGTGGGTCTGAGGAACGCTAAACGTCACATTATGGTTTCCCAAGTGCCTGGGAGAGGAGGCAGGAAGAATGAGGAGATGAAATAGATGGCAAGGCCGAATCTATGGAGAAGTCACCGAAGGATGAAGGGCCGAGAAGGGGGACAGTATCCATTTCACATTGTACCACGAGTTGTTTGTAAACCACCCCAACAGGGACGGTTAGCCTTATGAAAGGAAAAACCTCATAAAAAATGGAATAAACCAGCCTCCAAGGTTGAATTATTGTAATTACGTCTAATTGGCTGTTTGGCGGTAAAGCCATTTCCTCCTTAGATCCAGCATGCACTGCAAATCACAGTGACTTTGTTCTCCGCTTACCCACGGACTGACCTTCTCCAGTTACGCTGTCTCTGGTGAGTGCCTTTGACATCAGAACTCGCTGGAGAGGAGTGGAGGAGCTACGCTGTCGCAAGGCGACTTACTCTCCGCACAACATATGGTTTCAGTCATGTGTTTGCCTTAAAAAATGAAAAAACATGAAGGAAAAAATTAAATCTCAATTGCTCTCATACACTGAGAAGATCCTTCCTAAGTATGCAGCTCAATATAATGGAAACCACCAAAAGATGATACTAAGACACAAAAGCTTTAGTACAAACATGACATTCATAGTCATACGACTCAAGTTTGTATGATTAAACAAACGAAAATTTTAAGTGTTGCGCCGTGGTGTTTTGTAAATGTTCTGCAGTTTGGTTTTATATGTTAGCCTTCTTAAACTTTTATGCTGTGGAGAAAAATAAGTCCCATTACACCCTGAGAAGTTTCAAGAAAAAAACTACTCAGTTATAGTTAAATGCAGACTTTTGGAATGATATTTATTTTGTGTGTTTTACAGAGTAATGGTCGCCCTGGATATCCCCATCTTGTTAGCACCAGTCTGATTACGGTATATCTAGCTAAGCTTTTGGAATGAATGAATTTGGGTGTTGTGTCTCAAGAGTGTGTCGTCGTCACCCATCTCACAAGGTCTCATGGTCCAAGATTCTTAAGATGAAATCAATGAAATCGATGTCATTTTGGCAATACGACGTTGTATGATGTGTAATCAGCATGGTGATCACCATTTCGGTGCACCGCCTGTGCAGGGTCCCTAAGGCCAAGTTTTCATTTGTTTTGATCCTGCGCACTGTCCACGATTGGCTGACATAAATGTGATGCCATGCGGTTGATCAGCAGGACTAATTTTGCAGTGCATATCTTTAAATAGTATTGATTAAATATGTGTATCCATAATAGTAAACGTCATAGCTGTGTCATATTTGCCATGGAATGTGTATTTCGTTAATGTGTAACCATGAGTGTCATGTAGATCGTTGGCTTCCCTGTCTGTGCCACTGGTAGTAGTAAACCAATAGTGGCTGTCACTGAAGAGATTGACTCCTATTTTAAGATCCGTCATCTGCTTTATTAAAATGACTCACTCACTCACCACAATATGTTGACTTGCACTCTGTATGTGGTTCTGCTGCATCGCCAACATTCTGCACTCTCTAGGGTTGTGGGGTGACATAGAACGGTGGCAGCTTCATTTTAAGTATGTGACACAATGTTCTCACTGACCTGTTCGATTTTCTTTTGTCTGGACATTGTCTGACATATACGGCCAACTTTTGTGATATTTCAACACAGCCAGCGGTGGGAGGGTAGGGGCAAGGCCAGACTCGACTCACTGACTCACTGAATGACTCTGCTGCCCTTCTCAAAGCTCCCATGGGGGCTCTTTCCAAAAAGACATTTGCTGTGTATCTCCAAATAAAATCCCTGATGTTTGCCCTTAGGATGAGGTTACGGAATAATCTTGCCATCCCAGGGAACTGCTTTCTGATGGATCGGTGTTGTATGATGAAGGATTGGGAACAGCCATTACTCGTCAGTCTCCAGGCTTCTGCTGACACGTCAGAGCTGGAAAAAAAGACAGATTAGTTAAGGAGAAACGTAATGCAAATAATGTCCCCATAGTGGACATTTAAAACTCTGATAATACATTCCAGAAGAATTCAATGTGACAAAGAACAGGACTATATTTGCTGAAATCCCTGTAAAAACATTCAATAATCCATTGATCTTCCAAACACTCATCCTGTTCTGAGTCACTGGGAGTCAAATTCTGGTAGCACAGGGCACAAGTGGCAGGGTGTATGCAAATATACACTATATTGGTCAATTTAGAGCAGTGGTCCCCAATTTCAGGCCTGGAAGCCCAAATCCAACATAGTTTGCAGGTTTCCCTGCTCAAACACATCTTAATCAGCTAATTACCAGGTATAGTAGCTGTGTTTGAGCAGGCGATCTGCAAACAGCATTGGATTCTGGCTTTCCATGATGGAAGTTAGGGAACCCTGATTTAGAGACCCCAGTCAGCCTGAGTGCATGTCTTTGGACTGTGGGAAAATGTCTGTTGTGACAGCAAGGATTTGAACCCAGAACGCTGTAGGTCTGAGACCACAGTTAAGTATCTTACCTTCCAAGCGTTTAGCCATAAGCGGCCTGCGGCAGGTCTGGAGCCCATTCCCGGGTAAATGAATAACAAGAATAATTATTATTGTTATATTGAGAGGAATAGCTTCTTCCAGCTATTTTCAGCGTTTTCTTTATCAACAAGGTGGATTACAGCTTAAGTCTATGTTTCTATAGAAGGCAAAAAATTGAAAAACTGCTCTCTCATTCTTTCTCTCTTTTGAGTATCCCATCTTCCTCTCTCTCTTCATCTGCGCTCTCTCTGATGATTGTCTGACGAAAGCCATAATTTAGAACTGTCAGAAAGACTTCAAAGGTATAAACGACAACATTATTATATAGGTATGCAAAGGGAAATCATGCGAAAAATAAATGCAATTTTCTTTATGGTTTAATTACGTGGAGGATTCTGTTTCACGGGAGAATAATTCCTGTCCACTTTGTTGGCCAAACTTCAGGTTGTATCAACTGCAACTTGACTCTGGGGTGTAATCGAAATCTTTTCGCTGAGCGCTCTGAGTGAATAGAAGTGAATGGAAACGACTGGACATATTTTTTTAGGAATGTGTTCTACTGTTAAATTACTACTTGAACCATTAGGATTTTACGTAGAGTGTTGAGGAAAACTCCAGTTTTGGATAAGTCAGCCCTGGAACATTTTATATTACGACACATGTTGGTTAAGTCCAGTGACATCTCCCTGTAATACATGTGTAACCTATAGTAACACACAAATAAAGCAAAAACAGAAGTAATTTGATTGGTATCGTGTTTTTTGTGCTCATGAGAACAATTTTCCATCTACGGCATTCAAACATAATGCCAACGAGCGAAAGTAAAAGTTTAACCATGAAAGACATGGTTTGTCTGTATCACTCCAAATAAAAAAAACACAGTATACAGTGGAATAAAGGGATCTTTGTCTTCAATCAAAGTATTACATCTTTTTTGTTACCATTTTCACCATTTTGATTGACAGGTAAATAATGTGAGCGATTTCAGGATAATATAAGACCTCCAGGGTTTGCGTGTTCTTCCCGTGTCATCCGGGTCTCCCGCAGTAGTCCAGGGTTTGTGCGTTCTCCCCGTGTCACCTGGGCATCCATTTTCTAGCTGGTAATCCCAGTCAGCATCACAGGGGAGCATGGAGCCTACCTATCCCAAGCAGCACAGGGCACAAGGCTGGGGTACACCCTGGAAGTGATGCAAATCCATCACAAAACACATACATGCACACTGACACAGACAAAAAAACCACAGGATGTACCCTGTACTGCATTCAATAGTCAGAACACTAATAAAAGAAAGACAAATTTCAGGCCCCTTCTCATGGTGGCACCTGCATCCCCCCCCCCCCCTCGCCCCCAATCCAGTCCATGCCCAGGCCGGGGCTGTGTAGATTGGCGTGGATTCTGTCCCAGGGACTCTGACAACTGCACATAACCCTTACAATGTGATATCAAATTATGAAAGCTTATATGAAAATCCAACCCCTCCCCAGTCTGTCGTGTGAAGCACCCTGGGCTGAAGGTCGCCAGCCCAATTGAGCTCATGACAGGAGAAGGGAGACTCTACAGAGTGAAATAGCCTGGAGAACAATAGATTAGATCCAGAGATAACAACACCCCCCACACCAGTGATAGATGAAACCCCATCAGATAGAAGAGTCTAGACGGCCAGCTCCCCGCTTGTGGGGAAGTGACATAGAGGAGGGAAAGTGGAGATTAAGAGACTTCAGAAGCAACAAGGTGCATTGACTAACCTGTCACTGATTGTATCAAACACACTCACAAGAGTAACATAAACATCTTGCTGTGACCTGCTATAGCTTAAAAAACCATTTAATAACAGGTTGTAAAGCTACTGTGCGGTACTCAGCTTTCTACACTTTATGTGGCGATAAGATTTGTTACAGAAACAGGAGAACTATTGTTGCTGTTGCGCAACACAACATTACCAGTGAATTTCATTCCACCCAAACTCCAAATGTTTATCTTGGATGGTATGATGGGGGGGGGAACAAAACGCAG
>JAODLD010000016.1:19634079-19644088 GCA_026781065.1 Mormyrops boulengeri
CCCCCCCCCGCCCCCCCCCCCCCCCCGGGGGGGGGGGGGGGGGGGGGCCCCGGCGGGGGGGGGGGGGGGGGGGGGGGGGGGGGGGGGGCCCCCGGGGGGGCGGCTGGGTAAAAAACCATACTCTCATTAACTCACTGACACACAGTGAATGACCATTCCTTGTTGAATCCTCTTCAGTCAGTGTAGACGAAGGGGAGAAAACAAATAAGGATCTATAAGGCTGCAGGCTACTGAGATGTGGATTGTATAAGTGTCGGATAAAGAGTGATAAGTCGCTTGAAGCAGAGCTGTAACACTGCTGGATTCTTCCAGCTCCGAGGTGCCCAGCACATACCTGTGATGGACCTCGTTCTAAAAGACATTCAGCCAGGGGTCAGGCTGGGCGACAGATGAGGTGACAGGGGTCTGAGACGTTGTTCAGTCAGCAGAAGGCCATCTTTCCATGTGACAACATGGCAGGTCGCTGGCAGTGATTTGAGGGGGTTGGGTGTAATTTCACGGCCCAGTCCAGGTCCCTTGATAAATGTAGAGCAACGAGTGAATGTCACAGGATATGTGGACAAACAGTGTATCCATCTACGAATGGATTTTTTTCCTGAAGATGAATCCCAGTGCCACAAGGGTAAGATAGGTCTATGCATAGATCCATAAAACTTACACTGAAATCAGCTGAATGTGGGGTCATGTACAGCTGCCTGGTGTCAGTTTGCTCTCTAGGATGAGACTGAATTAGAGATCTCGCAGAGCTATGAGAAGCCCTGAAGTCCACCTTGGCCTGGGTCCTTGTGCGATGCCTTCATGCTTGGGCAACATGGGCTTTTGTGCCTGCGGTTGCTGTATTGCATGTAAATGTGATCTTTGTCATCTAGGTTCCCATCGTTCTACTGGGCTGTGTCCTTGCGTGCATATCCCCAAGGGTGGGGGAGTGCTGCTCACTGACCCGTGCTTCATCTTCCTCTCCATCAGAGAACCTCTTGGGCGCTGAGGATGAGGAGAAAGCTGAAGAGGATGAAGGCCAGCCCAGTAGCAAAGGTAGTATCTGTATGCTTTATAGTGGGTCTTAATTTATTGTTATACAGTTTCATTGTATGGACACAACTTTACTCCTTCTATGACTAATATATGATGGCTACGGCACTCAGAAATTATTTCTCCCATCACAGCATGACCTAAGGGTGCCATTATTTCCTACGTATCAGCCTCATTCAGATGGATGTAGCCAGGCCTGGATCCAGCTCTGTAATATAAGGGGGTGCAGGATTTCCTGAAGGGGCTCTGTAATGTCTCAGTTCTTATTTACAAATCATTAGAACACGTCTGTGATTGGTTGGTGTTTGCTCAGCATTGGATTAAACCAGCTGTCATGATTGGGTGGGCCAGGCCTGATGGTCATCGCAACTGTATGTTGGCAGTGCCACTAGATGGCAGTGCAGCATCAGTCCGCTGACATGATTCCACTCTAAGATGGTTTTACTTGCCATTTGTGCAAGTACAGGTACATGGAAATTCTTTGGTTTTTATATATCCCATCTTGGTTTTGTAAGTGACAGACACCTATACAAGCAGGGGTGCTGGTAGTGATTTTGGGCCCACATCCCAGACCAATCCAGTTATCTTCCAATTTTTTTCAAGCCTCCTTCACTCAGGGGTGCTGTTTCTCTTGAGGTTTATGGTGTGTTACAACAAATTGAACCAGAATGCACTGTTTCAAGGTTTAGAATTAATTGGCCATAATTTGCATCACAAAACCCTCACAGGTATTGAAGTCGAACATTTGTCTTTAGATGCAACACGCTACAGTATCCTTATTTATAGAAATACGAAAGGTCACTGTGGGGGTTTCTGGCTTTTCTTTGGGGTGAAGTTTTCAAAGAAGCACATTAAACATCACCACCCGTTTTAGGGGACATCAAAGGAGGCTAGTTTCAATCAAACAGCCTGTCTGCCCTGGGGTGCAGTTTACTGGCCCTCTAAAGGCTGGATTAGATCCATGTACTGATAGCATTTTATCAATTTCATCCCCTAAGGTAAATTTAATTGGAAGGGAACCATGAAAGCAATTCTGAGACAGTCCCCAGAGGAAGGAATATCAATAAAGAAACTGAAAAAAAAGGTAAGTTAGCACATTGGGTCTGTAACCACCCTTTATTGTAAAACATTTATGCAACTCTGCCATTTCCAGGTGCGTCTATGAGTGTGAACGATATCTAGGCTTGAATCGATCAATGGGTTTATCACAGAATCAAGTGTAGGTCATCTGATTTTTGTGATTTTTTTTTTTGTGTGATTTGAATCGCTGGTATTGATTATTTTGAAGGTCCTTGCGGAATATTACGCCTTCACCAGAGAGGGGAACTTCCGGTCCGAGGAAGAGCTGATATCGCTCTTCAACAGGAAAGTCAACAACAACCCCAAGTTTCGAGTCCTCAAGGAGAAAGTCAGACTTGTGAAATGATTTCCTTGGTGCCTGACCATGGAGATGACTGTAGACCAACCTACACATTCTGCCGTAGTACATGCTGTCATGATCTGAGTTTTTAAATAAATTTTCAAACAAACTGAGTTCTCTTTTAGTGGGGGTGCCCTTCCGTTCTGTGCTCTTTCTGTGTCCTCTTCTTTCTGGTTAATCTCATTAAAATAGCCTTTTCGCATCGGGTTGCTTTCACTCATCCGGATGGTCGTGATCTACTGCGCTGCAATTTGCCTGGGGGCTTCTTTGTCCAAGTCGATTCAGGTCAGACCCTGGTCAGCAGAGATGGTATCTGAAAAGGCAGGGAAACCTGCCAAAACTCTGCATCCGGCAAAGCGGGTGGGGGGCTCCTTTATGGGGATGTGCGGTTTGTGTCCTCTGTCCTTGGAGACATTATGCTTGCAGGTTAGGGATGGATTGAGGGCTTGATGTTCTCCTCATCGCCACCCAGAAAGTCAAACACTGATGCTGCATTCCAAGGACTGGTCCAGATCGCTATGAATTCCAGCCTTGGTGTGACATTAAGCCGTGCCTTCAATAGATTCTGCTGTGATTTCCCTACTACGCATGAAGATTAAGTCTCTCGGACTGGGAGTTAGGAAATCGTTTCGGGTTAGCCTCGGTGAGCCGCTTCTGGTCTTTCATTTACATTTGTTTATTTAGAAGATGCTTTAATTCAAAGCAGGCAACAATCTGAAAGCATTCATCTCAGGAGTGTGGGCTCACTGGGTTTAGGATGCTGTGCGAGTTGGCAGAGTGAATTCAGTCTTGGGACCTTGAGCAACCCCCTAGCCCCCCAGTCTCTCCAGACGCTGGCTGACTGACCCTGCTCTCAGTTGTATGTCATTTTGGTTTAATGCATTTGATAAATAAATTATTGTTGGATTAAGGGCCTAGCAGTTATACGATTAAGTTGCCTGCTATGATACTTGCACCCATGCCCTGCTGGCATAGTCAATGAGCACCAACACTCCAAGCTACACACCACCCCAGCTCTAGATTTCTACTGCCTTTTGTGGCATCATAACTGTCTTCAGAACTTCTGTATGTCTCCCAGCATGGACCATTTCCCCCTCGTATGATGAATGAGGATCGTTATTCTTGGCTCCTGGGCTGGAACTCTTTATTTCTGAGTGATGCGGAACAATGGGGCAGCCTTTCTTTTGATATGTAACCCGATAGGTGTTAAACTGGGAGGGAAACATGCCAAACGGGAAGATATTTGACCTTACCTGAGGGCAGTTAGGGGTACAGCTGTACAAAGGGTTAAAGAGGGTCTTCAGCAGGTGAAGATCTTGATTCCCAGTAAAGGTCCTTTCCCATTACAGGAAATTTTTTCAGGAACCGGGAACTTTTGTTACATTCGCCCCGTAGGAATTCTGCATGTGTCATTCCTGGGAGGTAGTTCCTGAACCTGTTTCTTAGTCCCTACTCTTGGGTAGGTATTTTTCATCGACCAGGAACTACTGGGATGCGACTTACAGTGATAAACTTGGTTGGCTGACCAGAAGTACCAACTCCAACTTCAAAGTTACGGGGAAAAGAGTTAGAAGTAGTGCAGCAAAAATGGAACAGATGGAATTATTTTTGTATTTCAGTTACATTGCATGTATTGATGAACGCTTTTGTTTTCATCTCCATACTTCTACTCTGAAATATTTGATCACCACAATTCAATGTAAAAGTGTGTTTTTTATATAGTGGTGCAACTTCAGCACTTCAGCTCATCTCTAATTGTCTAAGGGATGTGCAGTGCTGGATGTTAAACAATTTCAAACCTAATCAAGACAAAACTGAAATTATTATCTTTGGGACACCTGATGTTGTGTTAGAGCAAGTGACTTGGGTCCGCTGTCAGCTAATTTACACAACCATGTAAAAAATTTTGGTATTATCTTTGATTCTACTCTTAAGTTTGATAAATAAACTCAATGGTTTGTGGTAGTTTCTTTCAATTCAATATAGCGAAACTCAGGCATATTTTGTCATTTAAGGACTTCAAAACAGTGATCAGCATGAGCTTTTATCTCATCTCATGTTTAGTACTGTAATTCTCTCTACTTGGGAAGCTGTCATTCAAGCTTGGCACGTCGGCAGTTGGTCCAGAATGCAGCTGCGATACTCCTAAGAGATATCAAGAAAAAAGAGAGCATTACTCCCGCATAAAGTATTACTCCCGTACAGAACATTATACTCGCATAAAGCATTACTCCCATACAGACCATTACTCCCACATAAAGCATTACTCCTGTATGGAGCATTACTCCCACAAAAAGCAATATTCCAGTATAGACCATTACCCCCGCATAAAGCATTACTCCTGTATAGACCATTACTCCCATATAAAGCATTACTCCTGCATAAAGCATTACTCCCATATAGACCATTACTCTTGCATAAAGCATTACTCCTGTATACACTATTACTCCCACATAAAGCATTACTCCCATATAGACCATTACTCCCGTATGGACCATTACTCCCACATAAAGCATTACAACCATATAAAGCATTACTCCCGTATAGAGCATTACTCCCGCATAAAGCATTACTCTCGTTTAGAGCATTACACCCACACAAAGCATTACTCCCGTATAGACCATTACTCCCGCATAAAGCATTACTCCCGTATAGAGCATTACTCCCGCATAAATCATTACTCTCGTATAGAACATTACTCCCACACAAAGCATTACTCTCGTATAGAGCATTACTCCCACACAAAGAATTACTCCCATATAGACCATTACTCCCATATAAAGCATTACACCCACACAAAGCATTACTCCCGTATAGAGCATTACTCCCACATAAAGCATTACTCCCATATAGACCATTACTCCCGCATAAAGCATTACTCCTGTATACACCATTACTCTCACATAAAGCATTACTCCCATATAGACCATTACTCCCGCATAAAGCATTACTCCCACATTAAGCATTACTCCCATATAGACTATTACTCCCGTATAGACCATTACTCCCGCATAAAGCATTACTCCCACATAAAGCATTACACCCACACAAAGCATTACTCCCATATAGACCATTACTCCCGCATAAAGCATTACTCCCGCATAAAGCATTACTCCCACATAAAGCATTACTCCCATATAGACCATTACTCCTGCATAAAGCATTACTCCCACATAAAGCATTACTCGCAGTGCTCACATCCATGCAGTGGCCGCCGGTCAAATTTAGAGGTGAGTTTAATGTTTTATTATTTCTCTTAAAGCTCCTCATATTCTGGCTCCCGGCTACATCTCTGACTTTATCAGTCTCCTTTCTAATGCTCGAGCCCTATGATCTTCTGACCAGATGTTTTTAGATGTTTCACATTCTCAGTTGAAGTTCAAAGGTGATCGGGCATTTTTGGTGCTCCAAGACTCTGGAACAATCATCTTTCCTCTATAAAATGATCCCCTACAACAGATATTTTTAAAGCCTATGTATTTCCCCAAACGGTTCAGCCACTTTAAAGTCTGAAGTCGGCTGTCTGTTCTGTCGTGGTTTCTTCTGTCTTGGTGTCACTTGTTCGTGTTTTTCTATTTTCATTTAATCTGGTAGTTGTAAATTTTACCTACGGTTTAAAATTTCTTATAGCTTTGGCTTTTACTCTTTGTTTTAAACTAGCTATAATTATGTTTTTAATCTCAGTTTTACATTGCTCTCTCTTTTAAATTGTTTAAATGCCCTTTACATTAGTTGATTTTATTGTGCAGCACTCTGGTTGACATTTGCTGTCTTTTAAGTGTGCTATATAAATTAAGATGACTTCATTTGACCGATGTTTCCTTGTCTCCTCTGTATTATAGTGGGGCACCATATTTTTGGACCATGTGATCGATCCCCCCATTATCTAACAAATAACTAACAAAACAACTTGGTCATCCTCCGTTGATTTGGGGTGGCAGTATAGTTTCATTTAAAATTGCATATGAAGTTTTACCTATGAGCTTTTTGCATCTCCCATGCTTATTTAGCATAAAGGTCACAGTTGCTGTGTGGTGGGAAAGCGACACAGAACAAAAGTTTCCGGTCAAGACAGCCCAGAAACTCAGGACCAGGAACCAGGCTCCTGAACTTCAGTGAGAAAGCGCCTTATGAGTCATCAGTGTCTCTGGAAGAAGATCCATGAATTGTAGAAGCTTCAGGGTGGTGTACCTCCACACCTTCCGCAGCCTCTCTGACCTGTCAGCCTGGAGGAAATGGCATTTCTAAGGCAGTGTATAACCTGGTGCAAGAAGCAGACGCTAAGATGCAGCAGTCTGGCTTCAGGAAGCATTGGGTTCAGCTCATCCCACACGCAGCATTTCAGACTTATCGAGCCAGTCAGTCAGCGCCGCTGGACACCATCTTCTGTGCTCACTGTCCTATCATATTCTGGCCTGAGTGAAAGGCAGCTGATGATGCCCCCCCCCCAACACCATCATGTAAGAACATTCATAGTAGAAAACCGTGGACTGTCATCCAAGCGGCGAATTTTTCCTTCATTCCTTATAGATTTTTCGGCCACATCAGCAACTTGCAGCCCCACGGCTCCTCAGTGCTCTGGCTGCCGGGAAACTGACTACATATCTTCAGGGATTAATTATTGGTGAGGTGTGCCAGGGGCACAGGGGTGAATTTGACTCTTGCACAGTCCAGGCTAATGGACATTCCTCTGTGCCTAGATCAAGGTTTCTTTGGCTACGGACACAGAAGACCCATAGAGGCAAGTCCCTGGTGTGGGCCTCCTGTTCTGTTTCAGTACCGGCTGACCCCTCCTTTCTGGTCACACACACACACACACACACACACACACATCCACACAGATAGACATACGCTCTTCAGACGGACGCTGGAGGAGATATCTCCTTCTTCATAAAGTCCTGCTAATCCTCCGGGTCTCATTCTGGTCTTTATTCATCCGGGTGCTTACCTGTAATTATATATCACATACCTTCATCCTATTAGCGAGGCTGTGACTTGTGTTCATTGGTATTAAAGTTGTGTTTTCTGGTTGAAATGAGGTTTTAAGCCCTGGTATTAATGTATGCTGGTCTTCAAAGGCAGTAAAGCGATCCCACCCCATACTGACTGTCTGTCAGGTAAAAGTTAATCTTATCTTCCGTTACGCATTAATCTATTTACAGGACCCTCACAAGACACTCAGGACACCAGGAAAATATCTTTGTCCTGATCCATTTTATGAGGATCCAGGAACTTTGCTGAGATATTTATAAAAGCAAATAATCTCTGGTGTACCTGTCTCATTGTTTAAAATTGATTATTGAATTGAAGTAGTTTTCAATAATAAAATTCTCATTTATATTTTCATACCAACTGTTAGATTTTAAATATAAATATCTGAATTGAATTCGGTGTAACTGGACCCTGGGTGAAATATGAAGAAAACGCAACATTCAACTTGGAGAAGGTTGTTGACCACTGGTCTTGATTGTCCCCAGTAAAGAAAAGTCTTTTGAGCATTGACCCTCCTGACCAGTAGGGGCATGGCAGTCCATTGTTTGAATTCTTTAAGTCACAAGCGGCACAATGAGCTCAAAGGTAGCACAGTGTTGTTAGTGAGATGTTTCCACATGGACCCAGACTTTGACAAGGAGGGTGTAAATCCCTTGAGGTCTGCAGAGCCTGAAGTGCCCAGAAGGCTTTAACATGCTTTAACATGTTACATGATAGAGGTCAGAACATCAACTGGATCGTGACTTTCCAGGCCACATGTTCTCAGGCTCATCACTTAATTATGTAATGTCTCTATCTGAGAACATCCAAATGCTGAGAGAGGATTAAAATCACAAAGAGGATTAAAAAGTAATTATGTGGCGGAAATGGGCCTTCAGCATCTTTGTAAGTAATTCAGAGAGCTGGACAGAAGGGGGGCACTTCTGGGCTAAACACTCTCCAGGGCTGTCAGAGATTCAGACACCCCTGACTGAATGCAGCTTCACCTCTCTGTGCCTCATATTCCAGCCTTTCCACTCTTTATTTCTGCCTTTCTACACCATTTATACTACTATGTTTTCATGTAACCATTCTTGCATGAAAACCTGTCTTATGGCACACTGGCTTGACCAAGAGGCGCCGTGGAGACACAAAGGGAACGAGGAAAGTTGAAGGCACGAACACGAGGATAAAATGGCGGGGGATATCTTTGGAGTAAAATGGCGGGGGATATCTTTGGAGATGTACAGTGGTGTACAGGTTAACATCATTGGATACATTTCAGTGGTAATGAGGAAAGGCTGACATCTAAAAATCATGTTCAGCATCTTCCGGTCAGTTTTTCGCTTATATATGTATCTGAGTGCTTACGCTGATCTGTTCCATGAGCACCTGCCCCCTGCATGCTGCACTGAGTCGTCCCCTCACCCCCCTCCCAGTAGCTACAGGGCCAGCTGAGGTGAGCCAAGCAGAGGCAGTGGCCACCCTTACACCAGGGCGGTACTCAAATTCGGCCAGCAGGAGTTGCAGGGATAATCTTACCCCCTCCCTGGTCTGCGCTGACAGATTCTTGCCAGTTGCTGGTCAGTAGGGGCTTGGGTTGCAGGGCACGGCAGCATAGAGGAAAAGTATGTAAAACTATACGTTCACTGATAAGCGCCTCTTCCAAGCTGACTAGGGCATATTGTCTCAAGAGAAAAGCCAATAAGGTGGATTCGCATTTTCCAAATTATTCTTAAAATGAATTTCTTTCAGTTGCTCTAAGTTAAATTTCCAATTTGCTTACTTTGTTCTTCTATAGAAGAACAGCCCAGTGAAAGTGTCCCATTTCATGGGGCCCATCCTATGCGTCCTGTGGCCCTCTGAACGCTTCCAGCTGCATTTGCTCACAGCAGCTGGGGGATTATAATCTCCAGTTTACTGTGATGACAGGAGCGTTTCCCCTCTCTGTTGTCTTATCTAGCAGCACTGCTGTGGACTACAGGTATCATTTTAGTGAAGGAGATTTTCTGTGGCATTTTGTTTCCAAAACTGAGTAAAGCAAAAATCTATCATGCAATTTACAGTCAGGTCCAGGTTCTATATGTTAATGAAACTTTACCCTCTAGTTATTAAAGATTAAACCCTTATTCCCAAAGCTATAAATAGCATGCAACAAGAAACCATATATTCATGCGTCAAAGAATTGACCTACAAACCCCAGTTAGTCTGATGATGTTCACTGGACTGAATGTCAACTAACTTTAAATAATGCATAATAATAACCAGTAATGTCTCCCCATGATACTGTTCTTAATTTGTCTTCATTTAACTTGTAATGTTGCTGATTCTTTGTTAAGTGCTTCAGGGCAACTATATGGGGAAGGGCACTATGTAAAGGTGATGTGGGTGAACCAGCAGCTGCACGCTTTGGGGGGTTCTCACCTCACGGCAGCCGCGGCCCGGCAGGCCACAGGGATGCCCGACCGGGGGCTGGAGTATCGCCCACGCCGCACCTCTGCTTAATCTCTAATCTGCTTTTGGGAAACAGTGGTACGCAAGGTTCAATATCTTCGTATTTGGTCGCCCTTTGTTCCATTAAAGTGCATC
>JAODLD010000016.1:19671499-19694622 GCA_026781065.1 Mormyrops boulengeri
TCCCGACCTGTTAGAATCTTATATACCTGGATCATGTCCCCCCTTAATCTCCTTTGCTCGAGGCTAAACAGATTCAGTAACACTTTACTAGAGGGGGTACAAGTAACACAGGGCACAAAGCAGGGATACATCCACGACAGGATGCCAGTCTATTACTGGCTAAACACAATGGGCTGTACAGAGATGCTAATTAGCCAAACTGCATGTCTTTGGATAGCGGGAGGAAATGCGCGATACTGGGAAAATATGCAAACTCGATACACAGAATGGAGGTAGGATTCAAACCGGCACATCCTGTGTTGTTTGGATAAAGTCCAGGCTTATATATTATTAATTCTGTATTGGACAAGCAATTATGTAAAATGTGGAAGCAGCTGAAATATAGCATCACAATGACAAATACAGTGACAGATACAGTGAATTTTGACAAATACTTTTAAAAAGGTCTTTGCATCATTACCAACAACATCCGTGTAGGCTTTTATATATTACTATTTATCTGTTCATTTTTCAGCTGCTTGTCCAGGACAGTATTATGGTTCATGTCTAAGGCAGTAAGAGATTTCTATTTGGGTTGATAAAGTAAAATGTATATTTGAACTATGACAAAATGTAAATTCACATTAAAATGCATGCTGGGAATGGTAGTTCATCAGTGTCACAACAGTGCCTCATAAAAAGACTAATTAGATTTTCATGTTCTGTAGACAATTTTATAAAACTGAAAACCAGATTTTTTGTTCTTTGCAGATGGCAGCTGTGCACCTTCCTGCTGTGAAAACACTGTCTTAAACCGTCATGGGCTCCAACACACTCCGTGCGCTCAGTGCACCAGCCATGCTATGAACAAAACACTGCATTTTCTTGTAATTGAGTTTGGAATTAAGAAAAAGCCCTAGTGAAGATGAATCTACAGCACGGCAAATGCCATCATGCATCGATCACCACAGTCCTCATTAACTCGTTTTTCTGAAGGCAGAAGTCTGAGAGCAGCAAGATGTCAGACAACAGGCACATTTCTGAACAGCTCCATATTCTTCTCGTTTTATTGCTTGTGCCCATGGCTATTCAGAACAAAGTCCAGCTTTGCAGAGCACGGTTATAATATTTCTATCCAGATTGATAGCTTTCTTAAAAAACAGATAAATTAAAATGCCCATCTGGCCACAAGCCAAAAAATCAGTCTTTTTACCCAAAATTGTATTTGAATGATAAAAGAAATAAGAAGATTCAGAGGGGACAAAAAGTGCCAAAAAGAGATTAGAAAGAAGATTATTTTAACATGGAGAAAATGTTAAAATACTGTCTCATGCGTATGCATTTACACAGACACACCGAGAACACGGCTTACATCGGGAAGATCCAAAGCTAGAGACCGCGTCTTAATGAGCACGGGATTGTGAGGTCATCGATCGTGAGGTCACCAGGGCCGCTAATGGTAGCTTCATAAACTATACAAAGCTTCATTTTGGAAAATAACAGCTCGTTATTCTTAATGTTTTGCTCAGTCGACTTACTGAAACCGTTTCCCACAGCGCCAGGAGAGTCGATAAACAGTTTGTTTACGTGTTGAATTTCGGGGTAAATCAGGCGTGGCAAACCACCTTACCAGACACTTTTAGTTTTCCTGAGCCAATGAGGATACACCAGCAAGTCTTTCATCCTTCTACAAGGCTTTGTGGAGAATTCATAGCAATTTATCATACCTCAGAGTGAGGTGTACATAGAAAGCCACCCCAGTGCCTGTGCACACTATACCTGCTGAAAATGTCTTTCTTAGAAACATGAGGATTGGACAACTAGGGATCAAAGTCAACTTTATCCCAGGAACCAACACGGACTAACATAGAGCCACATTTAAAGAAGGTACCGTCTATACATTTATCTTGCCTAACATGGATAATTATTATGAACATTAAATGGTTTGCTTATCTCAACATTGCTTGGATGGTGGGTTTAATTTAGTGTCTGTAATAACTGAGGAAAGGTGGGTCTTTGAGGTGCTTTTTTATCTTGAAGTCGGCCCTGTACATTTCAGTACATTTCCACTACTCTCTTTTAGTATTTCTGACAATAAAAAAGTATTAATTAACCACAAACTAAGTGTTAGTTCCATACTGATCCAATGTTTGTCCATCATCTGTCATCATGTATTTCATGCAGTTACTACATTCGTTCATGAATAGAGTTACTAAATTACTTGTACCCCCTCTAGTAAAGTGTTACCAAACATCTTCTGAATGTATTGTAAGCAGACATTCATTGACAAGAGGATTAAAAAACTGAGTAAAACTGGTTTAGGGCAGCTAAGGCCTGCTCTTTCATCAAATCTTGTCCATCTGATTAGTCTTTCAATGTAAGGCCTTGTCTTACTGACTATGAGGACAGTGCTGCTGTCAGTTATGGGCCTGGTCTCTAAAAGATTGACTCCTAATCTTCTTCTCTGCTTTCTGTTTGTTACTCCTTACAGACTTCCTGTTCCATTCTCTGTTTGTAAAGTCCACTTTCCCGTCTTACAAATTTGTTTTGGCGATGATAAAATTATAAGTACATGAGATTTTAAATAGAACTTATGCAGAATTTACTGGGCATTCCTGAAAATGCAAGTGTCTGCATGTTGATAAACCTGTTGACTTCAACAGAAATGTAATAGGTCCTATATACCAAGCATGTGCTCTAGTCACACTTGAAGTATCTGCATTAAGTTATAGTTAGCATTTATGATGCTTCTATGCGTAACCCTTTTGCTTATGATCACATCTTACAATCTTAAGATTGTGTCACATCTTATAATTTCTCAACTTTCCATTAATGGTGAAGCTTATTTGAAAGTCTCCTTAAGCACCAAACACCAAATTACAAGGAAACTACTAAGGAATTAGCTTGAACTCTGAAAACTGCTAAATGTTGATATTCTCCTTAAGTGCCAAGCACCAAATGAAATAGAAAAACTTGGTAATGAATTTGCTCACACTCTAAAATCTGTTAAATGTAAAAGACACTTACCCACAAAAGCAAGATCTTCAGTGGTGTGACATAAACAGCACTTTACTGAACAGAGATATTCCATCTTACCTACGAAGACAGTCAGGTAATCTATAAAAACCCACTCTAGCTTTCTCATTCAGTGTAAATGAAGGTAATAGGGTGAAGCCTAGATTTCTGTTCGATGGCATCACCAAAGTAGCAGACATGCTTGGCCAAAGCGATGTACAAGCGAGGAATCCCTCAGAGCAAGGGAGAAGGAGGGCAATATGTCTGATACATTTTGATGCAGAGTGGGGGTGGGGGTGGGGGGGCGTTTGTTTTTTTTCTCTGTGAGGCGAGTGAGGTGGCTGCTCCTGTTTGCCATTGATTCACCTTGCTGGCCCTTTAATGTAGATGTTTGCTTTATGAATGTGTATGTGTTTATTATCTCAATAATCCCCAACATGGAGCCAAAGGTGGCAGACCTATGCATTAGCAGAGCTTTCTGTGTGTCGCTCATCCACACAGAGACAGGGTTCAGTCCCTCACATAACCCTAAAACAGACCACATTATACCTTTCCAACAACATGTATTATATAAAACATATGCCTTCTTGAATTTTGAAGCCCACACTTACAGCATTTAAAGATGCCATCCAGCTGTCTTCAGTCTGTTTATACAGGCTGGCAATGTCCATAATCAGTTTCAGTGAGAGATTAATGGACACCATATCAGTGAGACAGTACAGTGTGACAAACAAGTTACTTCCCTGCTCTGACTGTGCTAATGTAATGGCCAGACCTCAGGAATTGGGGATTGAAATGCAGAGCATCGCAGATCAGAATCACAGGGCAGAAGTTATTGTCACGGAACCAAGCAGGGGTCAAAAAGAAGGGCAAGGGATCAGGGATCACAGACACACAGGAGAACACCAAAGGAGAAACTCGCACAAGGAAAGAACTGCGGTGTAATAGAATGCTTGGCAATTGATCATAGAACCAATTCCTTACAAATACTGAGGGATCTGACCTGGATATATGTACACAAGAGGGTCAGGGGTAATGATGTGGAAATGAGCTCCTGCTGTCAATATTCCAGGGAGTTGGATCACCAAAGAGGTGAGTATGGTTGTGGCTGAGGAGGTGGTGGACTGGAGCCATGCCTTGCAGTATGATCGTACAACCATTAGGGGTAAGTTAATGATACAAGTTAAAGCTATACAGTATGTGACCATGAGCACTGAGGGATGAGTGGAGGTTGATGGACACCAGAAGGCAGTGGATCTTAGATTGACATGGATATCATCTGCCCAAGATGGCCACCAATATTTATGCCCTATAAGCTTTTGATGCCTGGATGTCTGGAGCTGACAGAGATTTGAACCCATTGCATCAGATGCAGATGTGCAGAAGCCAGCAAGTACGTCTTGATATGGGGCGTTTTTTCCCCCCACTCTCTGTAAGGTCCTACTTGGCCCATTTATAGTAGTATTGATTTTCTTAATGATTCTAAGTATCTATGGTAAGTATATAAGTATAATGTAACTTAGTGGTCAGGATGTGTTACTTACTTGTTACTTGTGTAAATGTGACTTAGTCCCAATGCTGGCTATTTACTGACGCTGCCTGTGTAAGATTATGCACCTGGAGCTTGTATCACAAAGGGAAATGTATTGGTTAGCTAAATAACTTGGTAGATTTAAGGTAGGATGGGCTTAATGTAAGTGAACAAAGATAAAGTCCATTTAAACTGGATTACATTACATTCAACGAGTTATCTAGATAACCAACAAATCTTACTTAGTGATTCAGGCCCTTGTCCTGAGAGGCAGGGATAAGCTAAACTTATTAGTAACCTTGTTTAGGTCTCTGTAATCAATACAGGCAGAAGTCCACCATCCTTCTTCTGGACAAAGAGAAATGCAGAGGAAACCAGGGAGGTGGATGGTTGCATAAATCTTGACTGAAGGGCTTCTTCTATGTAACGCTCCATTGCTTGTGACTCTGAAAGGGTAAGGGGGTAGGGAGAAGGTCAACAGCACAGTTCCAGGGATGATGTGAAGGGAGTTTTGCGGCATTCACTTTGTTAAAAACATCCTGGAAATCATAGTAATTTGTACCTCTTGGGAGGTTTCTGGGCTTTCAGTGGTAGTGGAAAGAATAGGGACTTGGAGGCAGTATGATGAGGCATGCAGGGTTCCCAGTGGTGATCTTACAAGTACACAGGAGATCTGGGCGATGTCTTGACACAGTCATGGGTGACCTACAGCAATCAGTCTGTGGGCTGATGCTGTTAGGAAAAATTGTATTTCCACCTTGTGGAAGAACCCCAGCTGGAGGGTTATGGGTTTGTTAAGGTAGGCAATCAGCCCTACTCCCTTGGGCATTCCATCAAGGGCTGGGATGTGTAATGGAGGTTCAATGCATTGCAGGGGAAGGTTCAGGTCAAGGGCAAGGGTAAAGTCATTGAAAGTGCCTGCCACTCTGGAATAAATTATGGGTGAGGACACATGAGAATAAGATTTATAAGTGAGGATTACGGGCATGGTCAGCTGTTTGTAGATTATGTTGAGGATAACAGATGTGCTGACCTGGGTGGTAGTGATGTATTCCCCAGGATGTGGAGGATGAGAGAGACACCTGGATCTCATGTGGCCAGCTTCAATGCCATACAGGCAGAGCCTACTACTGAAGCACCTCTGTCTTTGTGCAGCAATGAGAGGAGCTCTTCATAGCTGCATGACTTCAGCCCTATTAAGTGGAGGAGGAGGAGGAGATGAGGGTGCCAGGAGTGGGATGACTGGAGGGCGTGGCTGGCTGGGTCTGGGTGGACGTGGTTGGTGTTGGTACTGCAGGTTATCCAGGCGGGTAGACAACTGGATAAACTCAGCTAGTAAGGGATGTGATGCATAAACAGGTTGCATTCCATTAGGAAGCCTCTGCAGTGTTTGTGAGCCTGGATCTTAAAATCATCATTCTAGATGTGCGAAGTGTCATGTAGGTCTGCTGGATTTATGGTCAGCAGCAAGAAATTCTGTAATGCCCAGACCTCGGGAACCGAGGATCCAAACACAGAGCAGTCGTTAATCAGAATTACAGGGCAGAAGTCAAGCAATCAGGGTTTAAAAAGCTGGAGGATCTGTGCTTGAGGTGAAGGGAAAGACAAGCACTCGTGCAGAATCAGAGAGGCTGAAACACACACTGATGCAGGGAGTAGGACATAGGACAGGATATCAGGTAACACTTTACTTGACAGGGAACAAATACATAGTAAGAACTCAGTTACTACTGAAGTACAAATCATAAACAAATATAGTCGCTTCTTGAGATAAACATGCGTCATGATTTATTAATGATGAATTAACATGAGATAAGTATGCAATTAAGATGATGTGGCTAATTAATATATAAGTACTAGCATAATACTATATTATTTGTGCCCAGTAAAGTAAAGTGTTACCAGATTATCTGACTCACAGGGCAAGGGATTGAGGATAAAAAACACATGGGAGAACACAAAAGGAGAAACACTAGGGAAAGAACTGGGGTGTAATAGAATGCTCAGCAATTGATCATAGAAGCAATTCCGTTCAAAGACATAGGGAATTGGCCTGGATATATGTACACCAGAGGACCATGGGTTATGACATAGAAATGAGCTCCAGCTGTCAATATTACGGGGAGTTGGATCAGCAGAGGTGGCAGACTGGAGGTGTCTTACAGCTAATAACTTTTTGTGTGTTTTTGGACTAAAGTGCTACTTTTACTGTAATCTTCAAAATGAATAATCATTGAAATAGCAGTCATTTTTGGAGTTTCACATGACGGATGGAATTGGAATCAGGATCCAGTGACCCGCAGCCCCTGACCTTTCGCAAAATCAAGGAACATGGAGCCACTCCACCCCAGTCTCCAGAACCATGGGGACCAACACAATCCTCATAGCCAGCTCTGTCAGTGCCAGTGGTCACACTGAAGTCACCCATGATCAGAGGAGTGTCACCTCATGGGCACCCATCAACCACCGAATGAAGTTGCGATAAATGTCTCCCTCAGCAAGAGATCACTCACCGCGGTCAGAGCATACATTGAGACAAAAGACAAGACACCCAAGGAGTGTCTTAGACTGAGCCTCATAATATGCTCATTGAAAAGAGTGATATCAGACACCATCGGGAGGAGCCGGTCCACCACCCTGAGGATAGCAGCCATAAGAGCGACCAGACCAAAAGTAGGGGTATCCACCTACAGAGATTTAGTCAGTAGTGATGTGTCATGTGCAGAAGAGCCGATTCCAATCAAGAGAGCCGGCTCCCCAGTTATTTTTCCTTTCGCTAGTCAGCTCTCGCTCTCAGTGGCTCAGCTCTGCCAATCATGATTGTGGCCAATCATGTATGAGGATATAGGATCATACCATTATGTGAAAACAGGGGGCGACAGACACGACTGTCCGTTCCCTCAGTCAGTGAGTGAGACAGTAGACAGCGGTGAGGAGGAGAGTGCGAGTGCATCGCAAAAACGTAAATATGACTGACACCCGTAAACGAAGCAGCATCTGGCTGCAGTTTAAAGATATTGGGAATAGGAGAGCAGAGTGCCTTCATTGTAAAATGAAAATAACAGTAAGAGCAGGTTCCACCACAAACCTGCACAGACACATCAGAACTGTCCATCCCACAGTGCAGTTGGAGGAGAGAGGGCAAGCTGGCTCAATGTCTACTGACCCTGGGGTGTCTGGTCCCAAACCAACAACAAATGCTGCTGCAGCAGCTACTAGTAGTGCAAGTATAAGCTTTCTTACTGCAACTCAAAGCAAAATAAGTCAGTTTATACCAAAGCAGATGACCGAGGACAAGGTGAAGGCCATTGTGGAGTTTTTCCACAGAAGCACAGTAGCTGCAGAGAGGCTGAAGTCCATACAGCGCCAGATGGGGTTGCCTGAACTGAGGCCTAAACAAGAGTGTGCCACCAGGTGGAACTCAACATTTTATATGTTGAAACACATTCTTGAAACAAAAGATGTCATCATCTCCACCCTGGCCCTCATCAACGCACCTGTTGATGCGTTAAGTCAAGAGGAATGGGAGCTGGTGAAAGAGGTCTGCACTGTCCTGAAAGCATCTGAGGAGGTGACTGTGGAGATAAGTGCGGATAGGTACCTTGGACAGTTGTTTTTTTTCTCTACTACTATTCAGTCACTATTATACTTTACAGAAAGAATATGATTGACAAAACTAAATTGAAAAAAGCAATATGCCAAATAATTTTTAAAAAGCCGAATTTTAAAAGTTGCCGTTTTCTCTTCTTCAGCTATGTCACGGCCTCCAACATGCTCCTGCTTTGCAAAGGTCTTCAGCGGGTGACAGCCCAACACCAACTCTTTGTTCAGCCATGGACTGAAAATTTCTGCGTATGGAGTTCAACACTGTCCTCTCAGAAACTACGTTACTGGATCCTAGGTTTAAAAAACTTGCATTCAGTGACAACAGAGCTATTGACGAGGCACTTCAGAGAATAACTGCCGCTGCAGCGAAATGCACCCCCAGCAGCCAGCCAGCTCCACCATTAGAGGGCCAAGTGGAGGAGGAGCCACAAACTAGTGATGTGTGGAGGCTCTTTGATGAAAGAGCTACTGGAGATGCTGCAAAGAGAAATACTACAGCTGATGTTATAATGGAGATGCGAAGTTATCTTGAGCAACCCCTCATCCAACGTGGAGAAGACCCACTGAGCTGGTGGCAGGCCAAGGCCTCAGTCTTCCCACACCTGGTGAAGGTGATGGAGGGGAGACTGTGCATTGTGGCAATATCTGTTCCTTCGGAGAGAGTCTTCTCAAAAAGAGGGCAGATACTAACTGAGAGGAGAAACCGCATCAGCCCATCCAAGCTGAGGCATTTGATTCATCTAAATGTCAACCTGCACTGAGGACATATTGTTTGGTTACTGAGTTTGGTTCTGTTTCTGTTCTGTGGATTTGTTTGCAGTGTTTTGTTCATTTGTTTTTGTGTTAAATGAAAATTAAAAGTTTGATTAAAATATTAAACAAAAGTAAGAATGCCTGCTTTTGTAACAAAATAAATACACAAAATTAGGCAATTATAAGGCTTCTCATAAACACTAAATGCAAAAGGGTTTATCAACACGCAAAGCATTCATATTTGCCAAGTTAGGCTAAAATATGAGGCTACAGATGATAATAGCCGTTAGGAGCCGTTTGGGAGCTGAAAGAGGCAGCTCTTCTTGGGGAGCCGTACCGCAAGAGCTGGCTCTCTGAAAAGAGCCGAACTTCCCATCACTATTAGCCAGTCCCCGGTCTGCGTACCTCAGAAAGTGCTGCCACCAAAATGCGGAGTTTACAAAGCTGTCCCGACAGCAGAGGAAGATGGTCAACTTGTCAGAGAGACAAGATGTTTCATGCACCTCTGCAGATGGGCCACCTCAAACTGGGACCCAAGTGCTGCCATGCAGCAGGTGACGCCTCAGCACCACACCAGCCCCGATCCCCAACAGGCCTGACCCTATTAGCTCTCTGACTGTTTTGACCCTTCCGGGGATGAGGCTCCTGAAGGCTTCCCCCATCCCTTTCATGATGCTTACAGATTTCCAGCAGACTGCTGCAGCAGAGCTACTCCCAGAGAGAGCATTAGGCTGCCGTGCCTGTTTGGACCTAACTACATAACTACATAAGAACACAAGAAATTTGCATACACTTCAGAAAAAACCACAAAGACTTTTTTTTCTTTACTGTCAAACATTAAATCAGAGTAAACTTTTTCTGGTTTAGATCAATAAATATTAACATATTTTTTGCATTTGTTAAATGTCAGAATAAAGAGAGAGAGAATTTTATGGATTTTTTTTTATTACTTTCATCAGTCAAAAATTTACATACACTTCCTTAGTATTTGGTAGAATTTCCCTGAAACTGTTTCACTTGGGCCAAACGTTTTGGGTATCCTTCCACAAGCTTTCTACAATAATTTGCTGGAATTTTGGCCCAGTCCTCTTCACAGAACTGGTGTAACTGGGTCAGGTTTGTAGGCCTTCTTGCTCGCCTTTTCAGTGCCGCCCATAAATTGTCTATGGGATTGAGATCAGGGCTTTGTGATGGACACTCCAGTACCTTGACTTTTTTGTCCTTAAGCCACTTTGTCACTAATTTGGAGGTATGCTTGGGGTCATTGTCCATTTGGAAGACCCATTTGCGCCCAAGCTTAAACTTCCTGGCTGATGTCTTCAGATGTTGCTTCAATATATCCACACAATTTTCTTTCCTCATGACACCATCTATTTTGTGAAGTGCACCAGTCCGTCCTGCAGCAAAGCAGCCCCACAACACGATGTTGCCACCCCCCTATCTCACGAATGGGATGGTGTTCTGAGGCTTACAAGCTTGCCCCTTTTTCCTCAGAATATACTGTTGATTATTATGGCCGAACAGTTCAATTTTAGTTTCATCCAGACCACAGGACATGTCTCCAAAAATTAAGATCTTTGTGCACAAACTGTAGTCTGGCTTTTTATGGTGGTTTTGAAGCAATGGCTTTCTCCTCACTGAGTGGCCTTTCAGCTCATGTTGGTACATGACTCATTTTACTGTGGACAATGATACTATCTTACCAGTTTCAGGCAGCATTTTCACAAGGTCTTTTGCTGTTGTCCTGCAGTTGATTTGCACATTTTGCCCCAAAAGCATTCATCTCTGGGACTCAGAATCCATCTCCTTCCTGAGCAGTACGATGGCCTGTATACTCCCATGGTTTTTATACTTGCGTATTATTGTTTGAACGGATGAACGCGGGACCTTCAGGCATCTGGAAATTGTACCTAAGGATGAACCAGACTTATGGAGGTCCACGATTCTTTTCCTGATGTCTTGGTTGATTTCTCTAGATTTTTCCATGATGAATGAGGCTCTGTGTTTGTAGTGCACCTTAAAATACATCCACAGGTGTGCCACCAGTTAACTCAAATGGTGTCAATTAACCTATCAAAAGCTTCTAGAGCTCAGACTGGAATCATCTGGAATGTTCTATATTCTTTAAAGACATAATAAACTTAGTGTATGTAAACTTCTGACTTTGATGAAACTAATAAAAAAAAATGTATATTATCTCTCTCTTTATTCTGACATTTAACAAATACGAAAGAAAATGGTGAGCCTAACTGACCTAAAACAGAAAAAGTTACTATGGTTTAATGTTCGATAGTGTGAAAAAAAGTGTCTTTTTCTGAAGTGTGTGTAAACTTCTGAACATAAGAAATTTACAAACGAGGGGAGGCCATTTAGCCCATCAACTGCCGTGAAATGTTTTACAGTGGCTGGAGTGCCAATCCTGCCACCAACCCCCAACATTTTCCCCTGCAAGTTCGAGTACCGCTTGCAGGGCCGGATGCCGTTCAAGGTCATACCGAGGAATTAGTCACTCAGACTCAAACTCAATCAATGCTGATACCTCATTTAAAAATCTTAACTTTAGAACTGAAGAGGACACCACAGCTGAAATATAAACTGGATGTAAATGTAAAGTGTCTTTTTTCATCTGTGGTCTATAGAAACAATCAGGATTTCTGTACATATCTATAAATTAGACGGGGAATCTGATCCACAGACTCTTCATTCTTTGCTGCTTTGCTGCACAAACATGATCTAAAGTGTCTTCTGCTGGTTGAGAATTGACAAAACTTTGTAGTCTTAAAGAAACTAGCACTGATGTATCTTAAATACATCATATATTTTTACTGTACACGATTGATTCACTTGCATGATATCCGATATAGCACCAAAAATATAAAAAAAGAGCAGAGCTTCTACAGCCTACATCCTGTTTTTGACTTAAAAAGTCCAGAATAAAAATAATCCTCTGTTCATTCTTTCATCTGGCCCTGAGCTTGCGGACCATCAACTGGACTCAAACTGTCACACTGCAGTAGTGTGTGAATGATGGATCCCTGTACATGTAACCTGAGTTCTTACACCGATGCCCCCTCTGTCAGTCCTCATTCCCCTGCTTGAACACTTGGGTCACCCATATTCACCAGCAGTCTTTATAATCACATTTATGTATGCATAAAAAAATCTCTTGACAGAATTGTTATTCACTACCTTCAAAGAACTCAGAAAACAATTGTCAGGTTTTGTTCCAGATATAAACATTTAGGTTAGTCCTTTTTACAGTCACTATAGTAATTCGGCAAGTCAATGAGAGTGCTTCATGACAAATTACCTTGACAATCAAATAAGCAAGATAATAGATGCAGACTTGTCACACTGCTGTAACACTGCTGCAGTGATAGCCTGAGCCCAGTTTCTGTGGTAACCGTTGTGTCTTGGATTGCTGTAATAAATAATGCCAAGTGATGCTTCCAGATGAAGAAATATTCAAGAGAGCAGAGAAATGACATTTATTAATATGAAATGTGTTGTTCCACGCCAGATCTCAAACCGTAAAGTCCAGAATGGAAAAAAGCATGAACTGAAAGAACAAAAAAAGAGTAACTGGAGACTGTGCTATGTATAAGTCTCATAGACTCATATGGGCTACTACATGGACCAGCATGAAGTGGACATTAGACTTAATAATAACAACAATAACCTAAAGACATGTTTTATTATACTTTATTTTGCTATTTGGACAGGTAACTATTTCAATTTGAGCCAGATTTGATGCATGAGAGTCTGCAGCCCACTGGGAGCCACCAGTTGCTGATTCACAGAACAGAGTGTATATTCTGTGTGTCCCCATTGCGATGGGGCCACACAGCCAAGACAATAAGCTAGAATCAGTTGTAAACGAGCACTATGGTCAATAAGCCAAGAGGTCTGGGGAGTGAAGGGATAGGCAATCATGCAGGGAGATTGTGACGACCACACACACTGAGACAGGGATCAGGATGCGAACTCAGGTTTGGGAGAGCACTCACACTAAGGCACACACAGGGGAACTCAAAGCAGGCAAGAGAAAGCGGGGCAGTAGTATACTCGGTAATCTGACATAATAGTTACAGTTTCTCACAAAGTTTAAAACCAGTTTGACTGCTTAAATATGTCAGCAATACTGGAATGTACTATAGCTGTCAGTATTCCAGTGATTGTGATTAGCCAAGGGGGAATGACTGGAAAGTAATTGAGAACTGCCGTGACAGTATACCTCCCCTTACAGGTGGCTCCAGATGCCCCAGACCAATGCTTGGATGTGGCACTTCACAATCTGAGTCAAAGCTGGATCCAGGACATTGGCAGCCTTGGCGTGGTATGGCGGGGGACGGAAAACAGAACAGAGCACAAAGAACAGAACACTGAGATTGGGGACAAGAATCGGTGCATGAGGAACCGGACCAGGAGGTAAAGGGGGCAAACAAAGGGGGAAGGTGTTCGGGAGGCACAGGACAAGACCATTGATGGGGCACGAGGGGTCTGACAGACTGAGGTCGAGACAAAGAAAGATGGCCAGTTGGGGCTGCCGCAGGCTTAACAGGGGGAGGAACAGTTGGCCTGAGTGGCGGCACCAAGGGAGCTGGTGAGGAGTGAACAGGGACAGATTGGGACAAGACTTGACTAACAAGAATGACGATTACAGGCTTCTAGGGAACTTGAGGAGGGCAAGTGGTTGCTGGAATGGATGTGGGCTATGAGTCTAAGGAGCACCAAAGGCATCGATGTCCCCGGTGTCCCCTTGGCCCATTGTTGGGCACCTGTGAATGCCAGATGGGCTCTGGAGGTACTGCAGAGGCGAAGGCAGGTTCTGGAGGCACTACAGAGACGAGGACAGGATGACCAGGCCCCTGTCAACCTGACACTGAAGGCTTGGGCAGAGTGGGTCCCCGCAGGCTGGACTCAGGAAACTCGAGCGGGGCCAGCCCCTTCTGGGCCAGACTTAGGAGGCTTGGGACAAGTGGTGGCCCCATCTGGGTTAAACTCAGGAGGCTTGGGTGGAGCGGAGCCTAGGGATGCAGACTTTGGAGGCTTTGGACGAGCAGCTGCCCCTACTGGGCTGAGCTCTGGAGGTTTGGGTCGAACGACGGCCTCACCTGGCCAGGGATCTGGAGGCTCGGGTGTGGCGGCAGCTTCCCCTGGACAGGGTTCAGGAGACTTGGGTGCAGTAGCAGCCTCCCAGGGCTGGAATCTAGAGACTCAGATGAGGCGGCAGCCTTGCCTGGGCAGGTAACTGGAGGTGCAGGCAGGGTGGTGGCCTATTCTGGGCCAGGATCTGAAGATTCAACTGAATCAACTAGTTACTTCAGATGCCAGAGGACTCTTTCGAGCCAGTCTATCTCACTGACAGGCGACCCAGAAGACAGCTGTAGGAGTTGTCCTCCTACAAGACAGCTCAATGAAAACTGGACACCAGATAATACAAGAAACTAACTAAATCAATTACAAAAAAACAAACAGTAAACTACAACAAAACAGGGAGCAAGGAACAACAAAACCATAAATCAGTGGGACATCAAAGAAAAAAAGCACAGCTACAAACAACATGTAATAACAACAATCATTGACTAATGAATAGAACAAGGGCAGGCACTTAAATACACTGATCACAGCAACTAACAGGGGGCTTGTGTGGGCCATACAGCACTAAGGGCAAGGTGGAGCAGGTGAAGTCAATTAATGGGTACAAACTAATCAAGGAAAACCAAGATGGTGGCGCAGGAGGTACTGCTATCGTTCGGCAACTGGAGGGTTGCAGGTATGAGCCCTGGTTCCTCCTGACCCCATCAAAGTGTCCTTGAACAAGACACTGAACCCCAAAGTAGAAAAGCGTTATATAAATGCAGTCCATTTACCATAATAAAGCAGGGAGCAAACAGAAGGGACTATAACTGGAATACACAAGTAAACCAAAAGAACATAAAACAGCAAATGTTAAACAAAAAAAAAACCAACTAGTTGAGACTAGTTGAACACACAACAAAAGGGAGTCTGGAATAGTGGCTGACCACTTGTTAAGCCACACAGCATTCTGGGGAGCAGGCAACACACTGGGAAATAAGGGCTACAAGACAGAGGGGGGGAACACAATGGTCAGTGACACCTGCTGTCCAAACAGGGACAAAACACATGGAACAGGGCCAGAAGGGCACAGATCCTGACACAGCCGGCACCCAGTACTGCTCTTCTGGGCTGTAACCCTCCCAGTCCACCAGATGCTGGAGTTACCCCCCCAAGACATTGTGAGTTCAACAGGGAACAGTGTAGACAGGAGCTCCATCAATCTCCAGCAGCAGTAGGTGCTGGTGGTTCGGTAACAGGATACAGAGGGTTGTAGCATACTAGCTTGAGACGAGACACATTAAACACAGGGGATATTGTGCAAGCAACTGGAGATGCTAAGTCACAGGATTAACCCAGTGGAGAATCATAAATGTCCTGATTTATTTAGCGGACAGCTTTTTGGAGGGGAGAGAGCCGGATGCTTATGTGCTCTGAAGAGATAATTGACGTCATTCTTTTATTGTTGTTTCATTGTTTGTTTTTTTCATTGTCACAGCAACATTAGGCCCTTGAGTAAGACTTCTAAACAAAACTATTACAGGGGTGCTGAACACTGACTGACCCTCATCTGATCCCAAACTTTACTCTCACCTGTGTTTCTCTGGAGACCAAGATGGACAATGTGAAAAAAGGAAATTTCCGACACAAGGATCAAGATAGTTCAACAATAATAATTATCACAAGAGGTTGGCTAACTAATTAGATAGCTATTGGTAGATAACTATGTAAGATAATTTTGATGTTTCCTTTCCAGATATTAGTATAAATTGTAAGTCGTGCCAACCACCTCAGTTTGCAAAATTTGTATTCCGCAGTGTGCTTCTTTTTACTGGATGGGTTGCAGCGAAGCGCCGATTGCTTTATGCATGCTAAATGGATAATGGCTGACTTGGAAGAAAGATGAGGATGTGAGTTATCTGTATGGGTGCATGCACAATGTTCATAAAACATTGAAGCTAATGTAAGAATTTGGGGGGTGTATGGCACAGCTGCATATAGGCTACAGTTAGGCTATGGACTTAGATGGAGTCAGTAAGGTTTTTCAAGTCACAAGTTTTTGAGTCCGGGACAAGACCAAGGAAAAATTCACCTGACTGCGTGACAAGACAAAGTACATTCATATGTGGACTCAAGACTGACCTGGAGTAACACACCCTGGTTAGAAGCACAGAGATATGCCTTCCGTACACTCACCACCTCTCCCTCACTGCCTCCCCAGTTTCTTTCTGCAACCCCCCACCCCTATATTTTGGCCACACCTGGCATAGATGGAGTAGGTATTATACCCGCTTTGTTCCACCATTCTTTAAACTTATCTGCTCTTCTCTGCCCCTCCTAAGGTTTCCTCTCACGTCTCTGTAGCTGGATGAGTTTATTATTTTCCTCATGCTGCTCCATTACTGCAATATAGTTGCTGTCATGCACAAACTGTCACCTTAATCATCTTTTATTCCACATTTAGACCCCAATATCAAGATTGAAATAATATTTTGTCACTGATCTGTGCTTACAAAGTGATTTATCAGCAGCTGGAAAAGCTCCTTTGTGGTGTTTAAGATGCGAATAATGACTGTGTGAAATAGCAGGTCGACTACTGAGGAAACAGGCCAAAGTGCAGCGCATTTTTATGCAGAGCTGTATGCTTTTATAGCAAGGAGAAGACACAGGGAGGAAAGGAGGAGAGAAGGAGGCAGACTTTTCAGGGCATTTTCAGCGCTTTCAATTGAAAACATCTAGAGGTGCAAATGTGTCTGTGGGAAAGGTAACCTTTCCCAGAGACACATCCACCCAAAAGCCACACTTCGAGTTGATACCCACACAGAACTATAACCCACATTCATGCGAAGAGGTGAACTTGCAGGTCACCTGACCTGCTCCTCTCTGGCATCCACCAATGAGCAGAGGAGAAGCAGCGAAGGACCCAAAATTTACATTAAGGATGAGATCCATGTCCACTGTGTTCCCTGGGGACTCTTTAAAAATGTCTGACACTGAATAAAGAGATAAACTTGGTATATACAGCTAAAATATAAAGCTGGTATTAACTGCATTTACTCAGATGGGTCATGCCTGTTACTTTGAAGGGCCAGTAACTGTGCTGTACGTTAATAAACCTGAGAGCTCTTCACCCACCCCCTTCAAAACAACTGGGCCCTTTGCTCATGCCCTATGTGACTATGGAGAATAAATACATTTCTTTATTTGGCCACTCCACGTCAATGGTAAATGTGATGTACATGTGCACCACATGTGTCCAGTGAAAGACATCCTTTCCGTTGATACAATGGTATTTCGACTCAAATCATCCACAGAAAGGAGACTTTGACAGTTTCTCTTCTGGGAAATGAACCGGCATCCTGCTTGATTTCACATCCAGTTAACTGCTCTTCTCATCTATATTGGTCTCCCCACATTGCCATCCTTAGGTGTTCCCAAATCCCCAGCTATTCTGTTTTATTGGTACCCCTCGTTCACAAATACACAGCACTCTCTACCAGCCCCCTAATTGTGTCCAGCCTGCTGAGGCGTGTTGAGACAAATGAGGCTTTTGTATTTGTTGTCATGGGGCTGTTTACTCGTGGCAGGGGAGTTACACACATGGCAGAAAGTGTGCTTTGCTTGTTCGATTTAGAATATGGAGTGATCAGTCATGCTTTTATCCACAAATGCTCCCGCATGTAATGCTACGGAAAAATCCCCCAGGGTCCATTTGCCAGTTTGGATGCAGTAAACAGCACATTATCCATGTGCTCCTCTTATGGTGCTTCTGCAGATTTGATTGGGCTCAGACTGCACTGTACAGGCACCACAAGATCGCATCACTTCAGGCTGTTGCAGTGTCCCTTGGCCTATCAACATGCAAATGCTTCCACTTTTGGGATGCGCCGCGTGAAGCCTATGGTATGTTTTCAGTCATTGTTCCTACATTTTACACTGCAGCATGACACCCACGTATCTTGTCCTGATTTATGCACTTCTGACTGCTGTTGTTTTCAGATACCAGCTATGACCTGTTCAGAGGCTCTAGTAATGCTGAGAAATTTAATGAGAGATTTTCATTTTTTCTCAACTGTGTATCTCCTGTTTACATCATCGGCATGACAGTTTAGTGTTCCAGTATGTTTCTAGATTAAATGTCTCCTTAGATAACGGTATCAATCAGATAAATAAGGATAAAAATAATAATAAGACCAATAATGGCACCTAACGACTGTCTTTGCTGCACTGGGTTTTTCTCCAAACAGAATTAAAAGGGTGGTCAGCCTTTGACACAGAATCACCCTCTAAATCCTGCATTGAAAGTCACTGCCATCTCCAGTTGCACTCTTGCTGGTTAATAGAGCAGAACGATTCGTCACCTGTGTTCGTCCATGGGGAATCACTGAGAAGATGCTGGTCATATATGTGCAGACACTTTATCCTTCACATACTTTTTGAACACATCACCATTCAGGCTTGCAACAGCACCGATTCACTGGCCTGTCATTGCAATCCACTGCATTATTGTGATATAGTGATTAAGCATTAATTTGCCATTTGCACAAGCATAAGTCATTTTCACAGATCCCACCTGATGTATACCCAAATACTGGTGAGAATGAAGCTTGGGGTCAGAGCAGAGGGTCAGGCCATTTATCCTGCGCATTTTTCTGGGGTAAAGAGGCGTGCTAAAAAGCCCACTTCATAACGCAGTATCATGTGACTATTCTGCTAAGCACAGGACTTGAAACAGTGATGCATGTGGGCATGACAGGTACTGGCATCCATCCATTTTTAGAAACCGCTTGTCCTATTCAGGGTCATGGGGGGTCTGGAGCCTATCCTGGAGGCTATGGTTGCAAGGCAAGGAACAACCCAGGACGGGGTGCCAACCCATCACAGGGAACACTTGCATGACATTCACTCACACATGCACACCTACGGGCAATTTGGTAACTCCAATCAATTTCAGCATGTTTTCGGATTGTGGGGGAAAAGCGGAGTAACCAATTTTAATATCTCCACCAATGTATAGGGAAATTAATTACATTTAAATTAATTATTATTTAATGATGATTATAAACTAATTGTTATACCGAGTGCTTGGTTCCTCCAAACTCAAATGCGAATCCCCGTGAGTCTGTTAATGTGAGACTTAAATGGGATTCACTAATTACCAATATCGCTTAGTAATCTGGGTTAGAATGCTCATCCAGCGAGCTGCATCACCAGGTAATGTAAACGATTGGTAGCAAAGCTCCCCTCACGGCCGTGGAGAGAGAGTCTCGCGATATTTCAGGCGAGTTTGAGGTTTCAGAGCATAGTAGCCAGAATCGCACAGTGACCTATTGCGAGCACTCAATGAACGGAGGTTGAAGTTGTTTAAAAGACATGAACTTATTCCTAACTAACACTACAACTAACAGAAGACAGACATTACACTTAACATAAAAAACAAATAGATGAACTATGAAGATGCAGTGACCAGATTTAAATATGTAATCTTAAAAGGGAAATACTGTTCTGCAAAGCAAGCCCAGTTTGTGGAAGCGTTTGGAGTGGTTGTTGGAGTGGAGCCCCTTGGATTTTCTCTCCTCATGAAGCTTTATGGTGAAAGGCTTTGTCTTGGGGTTGCAGTTTTCTGTTGGGTAGCAGACCTTCACTGGCAGACTTCAGGATGGGCTTTTTTACTGGGTTTCGCGGTGGTCTGGCGATTTCTTGATGGTTTCTGGAGGGCTTCTTGCAGGCTCCTCCTCTCTCCTTCTCTCTGGGAGGTGCCAGGTTTTATGGTCTAAAGTTCACGAATAGGGATGACCAGGAATTCGATACCTGAACCAATGGCCGGCCATCTAGTTGGCGGGCTTTCGGAGAGGTGTCTGTGGCAGTCCTTTTGGGATTTATGATTAAACTGATGCCACTTTACCGATGATTTTCATTAAACTGGTGTAACTTTTGATACATACACTTTCACGGTAACCACTGACCAGATTTGAAATCAGGAGTGATTTTCCATCCATTTTACACCAAACATGCCATACCAGCGTGGAGGTTCACACCTCATACCATCTGTATTAATTAATCAACCATTTCTTATATTATGTATGTTAATGAATCCCATCTGTAACACAGCATTGGTGTTTTGCGTTGCACATCAACAGAGGTTGCTACTTTGGATAATTCATACAGGCACAACATTGCATATTCACATTTAAACAGCACATCTTACACTTAGATAGGCATGGCCGTTAGTTTGTTGCATTACCAATTTAAATTGAACATCTGGGAACGACATATTTTGGTTGGTGTGGCTTATCCCAATGATCTGCTCTCGAGAATTGATGATGTATACATTAATTCAGTCTTTTAATGCAGAATAGTAGAGGACAAAGAAGTGCTAACAGACCCCAAAGATCAAATAAGGGCCACAGAGGAATGTGGAAAGGGGGGGTTGTTAAACAAAGAAAGAAAGAACCTCTGATAGTTAGGACACAGTAAGATACCTGGTTACACTATTTAATTTTCAAGATTCTTCTGGGATAACCATGAGAACATGTATGCAGGGGTAGCTATACATATTCATTTGTCCATATTTATATAAGTGTTAGAGTGAGAAGGGTAAAATAGGTGATACTCCGTGAGTCTGTGGTATGTAAGGCAGAATGGACGTGGAGGGGGTTGCGTGCCCAGTCGAGGGTCCCCTATCCTTGAGGTCCATTCTGCTGTCCGTAGGTCCCTAAATCTTTGGGCCATAAAAGATGGAATGCTGACCTCCATTGTTATCTGTGTATGTGTGTGTGGTCACTGACCCCCTTTTGTGCCTAGGCCAACGAGTATCTCTCATTCCAGGCTAGGCCTTGTCTCTGACAACCTGGAATCTCAGCCCTGTCGTATGCACATGTGTGATCCAACAACAACATGGGGAGAACATGCAAACTCCACACACACAGAGCCATGGGGGAGAGTCGAACGCTGGTCCCAAAGGTGTGAGGTGACAGTACTAAGCACTGCACCAACATGCCACACCCAAATACATTGGCAGGGTTCGCCAGTTCTTTCTAAGTCAAACTTTGATATTTTCAGATTTCTTACTTCATGAGCTTATTGTGTTTGTTCTTTTAGATCTTTATGACATCCTTAGGTGTTTTGTACACAGGGAACAGTCTGTTGTTAGCTCATTCAGGTTTAAGGGTGTACTCCTGGCTGGGGAGACTTATAGCAAAAGACTACATCTGTTTCCTTCAGTTTTGTTCTCCTTATGGCCAGAAATGAGTCGGTGGAGCAGAGTGGGAGAGAAAGCCCCAGAGGGCATGCTGGACAGATCATTAGAGCAGTGTTGCATGGCTCTGTTCAATTGCTTGACCTGGACACACATTTCGTGATGAAAAATTAAGAACCCTTTTTTGCTGGGTCATTTCACCCACGGCAGATCTTCTGCCCACACATGGGAAGGTCTGCGATTCCGACTGCATTGGAATCATTAGCCTTGGCATCAGCTCAACAACACTATGGACAGGGCATGTTATTAAGCACTTGACCAATTAGTGTAAGGTACTGAGTTTTCATTTCAGGTTGTGGGAAATTGCAGTCCCAAGGAATTTAAAAGATTCAACAGTGCTGACAGTTGAGCCTTGTATGGTTATGGGTAGGACACTAGGTAGGGGATTTCGCCTGAAGTCCACCACCATCTCAACAGTTTTTTGGGCATTAATTAAGTTCCAGGTTATTTGAGCAACACCATGTTGTCAACTGCTCGATCTCCTCTCTGTATCCTGACTCGTCGTTGTTCTGAATCAGTCCAATCAGGGTTATGTCATCTGCAAACTTAATGAGTTTTACAGTGGGGTCCCCTGATGTGCAGTCTTTTGTGTACAGAGAGAAGACCAAAGGAGACAGCACGCAGCCCTGTGGCGCTCCAGTGCTGATGGTTCATGGTTCTGAGGTTTGTTTGCCCATTCTCACACGTTGTGTTCTGTTTGTGAGGAAGCTGTTGATCCACATGCATAGTGGTTCAGGCACGGACAGTTGTGAGAGTTTCGTCTGCATTACCTCTGGGAGAATAGTATTAAATGCAGAGCTAAAGTCCACAAACAGAATCCTAACACATGTTGCAGGACAGTCCAAGTTTTGGAGCATGAAATGGAGTCCAATGACGTGAGAGCCACTGGTCTGTAGTCATTGAGGCAAGAGACTCTGGGTTTCTTTGGATCAGGTGTTATTATGGATGAATTAAAACAGGCTGGAACAACACAAAGATCCAGTGACTGGTTGAAAATATCTGTGAAGACAGGTGACAGTTGATCTGCACTATGCTTCAGAGTGGCTGGGGAGACAGAGTCTGGACCAGGTGCTTTCCTTGTACTGTATTCTGACTCCTGGAGATCTTGTTTACATCTCTGTCATTGATTCTCATGGGGAGATGGCTGGACGTGGGGGGGGGGAGGTGAGCTCGGGAGAGTGTGGGCGAGGTGTGAAGGAACCCAGGTGTGAAGAAGGCCATTGAAAAGGTATGGGCTGTGAAGGTGAGGGCTGTATGATGCGTGACTGTGGCTCAGGCTGAAGTGTATATATGGAAGAACCTGTACATGTTGACCTCAGCTGAACTGAAGACGCTGCAAAGCTCACCTACATGTTCAGCAAGAATCCCAACCAGAGCAGTGGTGCATAACCTCCTTTTCCTTGTCCATGTCTAGCCTTATCACCCCCTTATTGTTTGCACTGTATTTTATCGTTATCATGCTCAGTATGTGTCGATATGAGAAATAAAGGATTTTGGATCCTTATCTGGCTGATGGAAGGGCCTGGGAAGCTGGGAGTGATATCAGGAGCACTTGAGAACAATCAGATAAAATCCACTTTTCACCACAATTAATGCAGACCGAACGGAAGCCAAGGCCATATTATTCTATGGAGCAAATGATCTGTTGAAATAATGGTTCCAGTTCCTGGATCCAACTGGAGTGGAATATCACTCCCTGTTTTTCATTCCTTCTTTGTTCTGCTCACTCCAGGCCAGGTGCATTCCCTTGGAAATGTGTGTGGGGGGGGACGATAACTCGCCCAGGTTTCGTTCGGACAGTCCGGCTTTCCAACCCCCTGTCTGGATTTTTTGGGGGGGGGGGGGGGGGGGGGGGGGGGGGGGGGGGGGGGGGGGGGGGGGGGGGGGGGGGGGGGGGGGGGG
>JAODLD010000016.1:19701613-19711765 GCA_026781065.1 Mormyrops boulengeri
TCCCATCCATCCATCATGTAGCCAGCTGCATACGTTCCTGCAGGACAGTCAGGCTCCCCCGGACCTGTGCTTCTCGTCGAGAAGATGGTGTCAATTGCGTGGAGAGACCAGTTGATGAAATCCATGATTTTCTTAGTTTGGAGAGCAGGGCTGAGAGAGTCTCTTCACAGTAACAGTAGACGAGACGAGACGAGACGAGACAAGAGGAGCAAGCAGCCAAATATATTAACAAAACAATAACAAAACCCCCCAATAAAATCATATAATAAAAACAACACTTTTGTAATAGTGGGTGCAAGTGTGCAACAAAAAATAGATGAGTGCACAAAGTGCATGTGGAGGTGAAACGGGAGTGGAAGACAATGAAGGACAGAGAGAGACCTAGTGTGAATGAATGTAGTTGTTGATTATCCATTATGTGTTGTTGTTGAGAAGTCTTATCATGTGTGGATAAAAGCTTCTTGTCATGTCCTGCTCGTGCTGATCCTCCTGTGTGCCACACCCCCTTCGTCACCTTGTGTCGAATCCCTTTGTTCCCAGCTGTTTCTACTTGTGTTAAGTAGTCCTGTGTATTTAAGTCCACGTTAGAGTATGTTTCCCCAGTTTGGTCATTGACGTTGTGAAGTTGTTTCATGGTTCTGAGTGAGTTATCCCTGATTAAACCCCGTGTTCATCCGATTTCCCTAGCTCCTGTGCTTCCCCGCTCTGTGCCTGCGAAGTCATGACAGAATGACCAGACTCCACAAGAAGATGCCTCGTCTGGCTCGACCAGCCGAGGTTCAGGACGACCCCCGTGGCTTACCGCACCCGGGATATCCTGGAGGAGATGTCTCTGTCCGAGGACTCACTGAAAAGGTGCGAGAGAACTTGCGGAAGCTAAGGAGAGGGATGGCAGAGTCAATGATATGGCGGGTAGCCCAGGACTGTGGACTGCCCTAAGGTCCGCTGATGGAAATGCTGCTCCAGTCCCCGTGGTTCCTGCTCCTCTGCCCCTGGGTCCAGTTCCCGAGGAGGTCCCTGATCGTCGGACCTCCGCTCTTCTCCCCTCGGTGGAGATGGAGGAGGAAGGGCTCTCAGGACAGTAAGGATTTTACCATCAAAACATCAAACCTTTACACTATAAACATCACACCATCAAAACCTTTATGGTCAAAACATGAAAATCTTCTGTGACCTAGACTGATCTAATTTTAAATTATTTCTATTAGGCACCTAAGTGATCAGCCACCTTCTCAATTAAAAAATCATCTCCACAACCTGCATATGCATCCATGAAAGTTTTATCTCACCAATTGGATTTGAGGCCCCAGGCTAAGCTCAGGACACAGACTCAGAAATACTTCATTCACCAGGTATATCAAGCATACTACAAAGTTTTTTCTACCGGTTATAATGTGTGTGGCACAGAGCACAGACATACAACATCAGACAGGTTACATAACACATACATAAATATACATGTAAGGTGCAGTTCCATAGAAAGTGCAATAATGTGATGAGTATTGTGGAGAAAAAGGAGAGAGCAGTAAAGTGCACCGTGGCAGTGGGATACCACCAGTGCAAATGCAGAGATGCAGCTTTAGTAAAGAAGTTGCTGGGCTGTCTGTGTGACCTTGTCTTCAGGGCTCTAAGCCTCTTGCCAGAAGAGTAGGAACAGGAGAACACCAGGGTGATAAATGTCCCACATTATCCATTCAGCATGCTTTAGGGCCCTGCTGTAGTAGCTGTAGGTAGGGCCGATGATTTTTTTCTGCTAATCACCATTTGCAGTTTCGATCTTTCTGGTGAGGAGGAAGAGCTGAACCAGACTGTTATGGAGGAGGTGAGGATGGATTTAATGATCGCAGCTTAAACCTGAATCAGTAAAACCTGCAGTGTGCTGAATTAATTAAGTGTTCTTAGAAAGCTTAATCTTTATTGTGCTTTTTGATTATGGGGTCTGTATTATGTTCCTACTTCAGGTTTCTGAATATGGTGATACCCAGAAACTTCTGTGACTCTGCAGTGGAGACTAGCGCCTTTGATGCTGAGGGGGAGTGGGGGGGAGTGGGGGGGGGTGCCTTCTATAATCCATGATCATCTCATCAGTCTTCTGGGCGTCAAGCATCAGATGATTATGACTGCAGCAAAACACTAACTGCATGAGTTCGTTTCTGTAGCCATATTCATCACTGTTAGTTGTGAGAATGATCACAGTAGTGTCATCAGCAAACTTTTCACTGAAGGGTCATTGGCAGTGCAATTGGTGGTATACAGACTGAAGAGGAGGGGTGACAAAACACAGCCTGGGGAAGCACCAGTGCTATCAACAGAGAACAGAGCAAACAATACAACTGAGGTACACACGAGCAAAAGTTAAATGCCTTGGCTTTCAGAAATACTGCCTGTGAAGACAAATAGCCTTGGCTTTAAGTTCCTCTGAGTGTGGAGGTGTATGAGTGGACATCACTCCTTCAGCTGAGCTGCAACACAGATGTCACATGGCAAAATGACGGAGCAGAGACTGGTATGTCGCATGGTTGAGGACATTTTTGCTGAGCTTATATAAGTTGTAGAAAAAGAACAACATTGACAAATCATGATGAAATCCAAAAGAGCACATTACCATCAAAACTCACTATGCAATATCACCTCAATTATGTGGTAATCAAACACAGCAAACTGTTAATTACAGTGAACACTGCTGATTTACTGTAACCTTTTAAGAGGAGAGGACTGAAGTGAAACCTGGAAGTGAATGTAAAAAAAATGAATGATACAATGCACAGCGAACTTTGTTACTTTCTGTCACCATCACATTGAACAATCTGCAGCTAAATCTAGAGCAAAAAGATCAGCACTTTCTGTAGGGACAACTCTGACATTAAAAATTCAAGGTAAAGCCCTGCGGTGTGAATGCATTTATACCAGTTTTCAGGTGGCTTAACAATGCTACAAGATATTTTCAAAAATGAGGGGTGGACTGGCAGTAAAATGGAACCCCGGAAACGAGTCGAACAAGGTCGACGAATGGGTTGTGCACCCCAGGTATACGAGGTATAGGCTTTATGATGCTGGGGCTGGGGGAGAAAGACCTGCCCTCACAACACCGCCCCACTGGGAAAATTCCAGAATGAGCTGATGGCCAGTCTGTGCCTGTCAAAAAGTGATTTAGGGAACCTTTATGGTGGTATATAAGCTGGGCATAAGAATAGTTGTAAACCAACTAGAATTTCCCATTTTCTGCTGACAGAGAAATATTATTTTTCCCCGGCACCTTGGTTCTCTTAATTATATTTCCTCGTTGTCAGTCACACATGGTCTAAAGCTAAATAATACTACTTTGGGGTTTGAATGCTCTGCTGCTAAGCACCACCTTTGCATGTTGTATCTTACACTCCAAACATCAGCATGACCGTCTGAATAACCTCTAGGAGGAGGGATTGACACCTGGAGGACCAGTGCATCATGGGAATGGTGAGCTCAGCTGTCAGGAGCAATATTTCTGCTCTCTGTGTTCGAGTGCAGTGGTGAGGATTTGAGCTGTAATGTAGTGTAGTTATCATGTGTTTCAAACTTCAAGCATATTTACCGACAAAAATATTCACCCTCCTATTAATAGCTGAGTACAAACCACGCAGAAATACAGACAAATTTATTGGTAACCCTTACAGCTCATTGAAACAATTATTCATTCCTCCTGAAAAGTGACTAAAATAAAAGTAATTGTGTCATGTATGCATGCATGCCTTTAGCATGTGATAGAGTAAACCAATAAAATTGTGAAAAGAAATTATTTATTGTTTATTTTACAAAGATATGCTAAAATAGCCTAGACAGATTTGTTTGTACCCCTAAAAAGGATCATAAAGCATTTAGTCATGTCTCACCTTTCACCTTGTTCACCGTGTTTAACCTTAATTAGTATCACAGGAGTTGCTAATCATTTGATCAGCTATTCAGCCATTTTAAAGGGAGAAAACTTGTCATAGTGTAGTTTGGTATCAACGTGTGCACCACACTGAACATGGACCAGAGAAAGCAAAGGAGAAAGCTGTCTGAGGAGCTCAGAAAGAAGACTGTAGATAACCATGTTAAAGGTAAAGGATATAAGACCATCTCCAAGCAACTTCATGTTCCTGTGACTACAGCTGCAAATATTATTAAAAGGTATAAGGTCCATGGGACTGTGGCCAACCTCCCAGGACATGGCCGCAAGAGGAAATGGAACCCCAGGTTGATCAGATGGATAGTGTAGATGGTAGACAAATAGCCAAGGAAAACATCCAAAGCCATTCAAGCTGAACTCCAAGGTCAAGGTACGTCACTGTCTGATTGCACCATCATGACTGAAATTTGGAATTTGCTAAAATGCATGTTGACATTTGATACATGTCCTTTGGACTGATGGCGTTCGTTATGGACAAACCATGCATTGCACAGAAGTCCAACAACAGAACACCACACAGGTTCAGATCAGGGAGTCCGTTCCTCCCAATCACCCCCCTCCAGGCCACACTGTCCTTTGGACTGATGCATCAAAACTGGAGCTTTTCGGCCAGTCACAGCTCTTTGTTCACAGATGGAAAAATGAAGCTTTAACAGAAAAGAACATCATACCTACTTATTCTTAAATTGGCCCTGATTTTAAGCTTGTTGAACATCTGTAGAAAGATCTGCATGCAGTGTGGAGAAAGCACCCTCCAACCCTAAGACAGCTGGAGCAGTTTACTCAGGAAGAGAGGGCCAAACTACCTGTTGGTAGATGCAGAATTCTACAGAGATTGCTTGTAGGCAGTGACTGCTGCTAAAGGTGGTGCAACAAAATATGAAGTTAAGGGGACCATAATTTTGTGCCAACCATGCCATTTTCATTTGTATTATTATGCAGGCCCACCACCCGCAAGGGGAATGTCATGGGTTCGGTGCGATGTGGATCAGGTGGCAGCCAAGGAAGACCCTGGCGGGCTTACCTCAACATATAGTGTGGGCTCTGGAACCAATTTCCTGGATAAGGGGCTGAATGCTCTTTTCTTCTGGAGTTGCGGCAGGTGAATTATGCCGGGCTGAGGTAGGGCTATTGGTGGCCCCATAGCTCGGTGCATTAACATCAGAGTTTACCCTGGTGAACGAAAGGGCAGTCTCCCTGCGCGGGGAGAGGTCTCTGACTGTCATTTGTGCCTATGCACCGACTGACAGTTTGGAGTACCCAGCCTTCTTGGACTCCCTGAGGGGTGTGCTGGTTAGCGCACCATGAGGGGATTCCATCGTTTTGCTGGGGGACTTCAACGCTCACGTGGGCAACGACAGTGTGGCCTGGAGGGGTGTGATTGGGAGGAACGGACTCCCTGATCTGAACCTGTGTGGTGTTCTGTTGTTGGACTTCTGTGCAATGCATGGTTTGTCCATAACGAACACCATGTTCGACCATAAGGGTGTCCATAAGTGGCCATGGTACGAACATGCCCAGGTTTACAGGTTGATGATCGATTTTATAATCGTATCAGCTGATCTGTGACATTCTGTCTTGGACACTTGGGTTAAGAGAGGGGCAGAGCTGTCAACTGATCACCACCTGGTAGTGGTAGTGAGTTGGCTCAGGTGGCAGGGGAGGAAGCAGGCCCAAGCATATAGTGAGGGTCTGCTGGGAACGCCTGGCAGAGGCTACTGTTCGCCAGATCTTCAACTCACACCTCCGGCAGAACTCCAACTATGTACCGGGGGAGGTTTGGGACATTGAGTCTGAATGGACATTCTGAATGTTCCGAACCTCCATTGTGGAAGCGGCCGTACGGAGCTGTGGCTAAAGGGTGGTCGGTGTCAGTGATGGCGAAAACCGCCGTACCCGATGGTGGACACCAGAGGTGAGGGGGACTGTCAAGCTGAAGAAGGAGGCCTACTGGGAATTATTAGCCCGGGGGTCTCCGGAGGCAGCTGATGGCTACTGGCAGACCAGGCAGTACGTGGCTCGGGCGGTTGCGGAAGCAAAATCCCGGGTGTAGGTGGAGTTTGGTGAGGTTATGGTAAGTGACTTTCGGTTAGCCTCAAAAAGGTTCTGGCAAACCGTCCGGAATATCAGGAGGGGGAAGCAGCTCCTGGTTCCTACTGTCTACAGTGGGGAGGGGGTGCTGTTGACCTAACCAGGGGACATCACCCAGATATGGAAGGAATACATTGAGGACCTCCTCAACCCTGCCTCAGATTCATCTACGCGCACCGCCTTCGAGACATCAGAGGGCACGGGGCCAGAGGGGGCAGGGGTTGACTTGCCCATCACTGGGGCTAAGGTTGCCAGGGTGGTTAAAGAGCTCCTTGGCATCCAGGCCCCGGGGGTGGACAAGATTCATCCGGGGTACCGGAAGGCTCTGGATGTTGTGGGGCTGTCATGGCTGACACACCTTCTCTACAGTGCATGGAGGATAGGGGCAGTACTGCTGGATTTGATGGCAGATTGGGGTGGTGGTCCCCTTATTTAAGAAAGGACTTAACTGGAGGTAGCCTGGGAGTTTGCCCATCCAGTCTGCATGTGTTTTGTTGATTTGGAGAAGACTTACGACCGGGTTCCCCGAGGGGCTCCGTGGGGGGTGCTTCGGGAGCATGGGGTTTGGGGCCCGCTACTGCAGGCGATTCGATCCCTATATGGACAGAGCAGAAGCTTGGTCCGCATTGCCGGTAATAAGTCGGACGTGTTCCCTGTTGGGCTCCGCCAGGGCTGCCCTTTGTCACCGATCCTGTTTATAATATTTATGGACAGGATTTATAGGTGCAGCCGGGGTGTTGAGCATGTCCAGTTTGGTGGCCTCAGGATTGCATCGCTGCTTTCTGCGGATGACATGGTCCTGTTGGCTTCATCTGCTGGGGACCTCCAGCGAGCTCTGGGGCGGTTTGCAGCCGAGTGCAAAGCGGCGAGGATGATAATTAGCACCTCCAAGTCCGAGACCATGGTTCTCAGAAACGGGTGGATTGCCCTCTTCAGGTCAGGGAGGAGGTACTGCCTTAAGTGGAGGAGTTCAAGTACCTTGGGGTCTCGTTCACGAGTGATGGTAGAAGAGATCGAGAGCTGGATAGACGGATCGGAGCGACGTCTGCAGTTTTGCAGGCGCTTAACCAGTTTGTCGTGGCCAAAAAAGAACTGAGCCTGAAAGCAAACCTCTCGATCTATTGGTCCATATTTGTTTCTACCCTCACCTATGGTCATGAGCTATGGGTAATGACCGAAAGAATGAGATCGTGGATACAGGCGGCTGAAATGTGGTTTCTCAGCAGGGTGTCTATCTCCCTTAGAGATAGGGTGAGAAGTTCGAATATCCAGGAGAGTCTCAGAGTAGAACCGCTGCTCCTCCACGTCGAAAGGAGCCAGTTGAGGTGGTTTGGACACCTGGCGCGGATGCCTCCTGGGCGGTTACTTGGAGAGGTTTTCCATGCATGTCCTACAGGGAGGAGGCCCCGGGGCAGACCCAGGATGCACTGGAGGGATTATATCTCTCAGTTGGCCTAGGAACGCCTCGGCATCCCCCCCAAAGAGCTGGTAGAGGTGGCTGGGGAGAGGGGGGTCTGGGTATCTCTCCTGAAGTTGCTACCCCTGCGACCCGGATCCCGGACAAGCGGGTGGTGATGGATGGATATTATGCAAAATATTTAGTTGAATCAAAACTCAAAAGCAACATCTGATTCGTATTAAACATGGAATAACAGTGGTGGTTGCCATTAACTTTTGTCAGTTTCAAGTAATCTCAGAGATAGTTGTGGATTCTTTTTTTCAGGGAAGGGTACCAACAAATCTGTTCACATCTGTTAGAAAATAAAAGTCAAAGGCCCCATTCCATTATAAGTTACCAGCAAGGACAGGTGAGTTATAGGCTCTGTTGCTGAAAACAGGTTGTGCTGTGCAATTGAACTTGGTGCACAAACCCATTCTAAGTTAATCTCTTTTTTACCAGGGGCACTTTAATTTTTCCAGAGGGACGGTCATTTCAATTGATATATATCTAAAATTGCAAATTTTTTAATTAGGCAACACACTTTTGGAAAACTAACATTGCTGGGACAAATGACATAACAACTTTGCAGTTTCATTTTTTGGAATGAACAATATATGCCGATCTTAATGACAAACAGAACCACAATGGACGTTCATTATGTTGTGCTTCAAAATACAATTGCTTTGTTTGAATTGCAGTGCTAATGTGCTTTGTATGATTTCATTTATAAAAGCAAACCTTTTCTCAACAGGCTCACTGTCAAGGAAACAATTAAAATTGTTGTACCAAAGGAACAACTCCTCTTTGATTAGATTTGGAGAAAAAAGCTATGCCGAGGCTGGATGGAATTTCAAAAGAAGACTTTTGAAGACTTCTATATAGTTTATTTATGGGTCTTTTTAGTTGTTATTTCTCCCGTTTCATTTTTGACCTCTCACGGCCCCTTTAATTTGTGCTTTTCCCTGGTGACTTCAGAGCTAACAATAAACCCTGTTTTCTCAGAGGTGCTCCATGGATCGTCAACAGAATGACTGACCATGACAATCCCAAGGCTCTGTGTGGTTCCTCATGCTGGGGTTTATATCCCCTACACCCACTACTGACTCAGTGGCACTTGGTTCAAAGCGCCTGTCTCCGGGATCGGTTTTGGCCCTTGACCCATTGTTTGGCAGGTCCAGTCACACGAACTTTAACCCTCCGGGGTCAAGTGCATCATCAGCGATGCAGCATATTTTTCACGTGTATTTCAGTTTATATCTCGCCGAAATCTTCATGTAGAATCATGAAAAAAACGCTGCCTAAATCCGTAATTTGTCTTCTTTTCAAAATGTCCATTGTTGAAATTATTAAAGTTTTTAAGATTGGGTAAAATCGGGAAAAAGGTAAAACATATCACCTTTCTTTGTTTTACCTGCATCGGGGGCGTGTAGTAAATAGCCGCATTTCTGCGTATTCAAATCGCATGCGCATGGTAATTTGATAAACAACGCAGTGGTGAAACGCGATCCAGGTAAATCCCCATCAGCACAATAAAAGGGGGGCGGATGTGGCCAGGTGTGAATGGCACATGCTTACACATGAGAGCTCTTACATAGCCAATGGAAGGAGACCAGAAATAGTGACATGAGTTAGCTTTCTCTTATTTATTTCATGCCCCAGTCAGTGAAAGTGTGTTTCCTACCCCTAGACCCCAGAGGGTTAAAGGCAGACCTGTAGTCAATAAACAGCATCCGCACGTAGCTGTCCCGCTGCTCCAGGTGTGATAGGGCAGTGTGGAGGGCTAATGTTATGGCATCCTCAGCTGACCTGTTTGACCGGTAGGCAAACTGGTGTTGATCCAGGGAGGGAGGTATGTTCTTCTTGATATGTGCTAAGACCAGCCGTTCAAAGCACTTCATAACAACGGGGATCAGGACCACTAGAAGGTAGTCCTTCAGGGTCCTGACCGTTGCCTGTTTAGGGATAGGGATGATGGTGGCAGACTTGAGGCAGGTGGGGACGGTGGCCTGTTTCGGGGAAATGTTAAAAAGGCTGGTGAGCACTGCAGTGTTTCAGCACTCGTCCAAGGACACCATCAGGTCCGGCTGCTTTGTTGGGGTTGATGTGCCTGAGTGCCCTTCTGACCTCATGTGGCCTGAACACCAGAGTATTCATGGGGTGCTTCTGCACAGTCAGCCTGGTTTGATGGTGGTTGGTGTCCATGTCAAATCGTGTGAAGAACTGGTTCAGATCGTCGGGGAGGGATGAGGTCACTGTGCTGGTTTGATGGGTGTTGCTGCTTTTGTAGTTGGTAATGGACCTGATTCCCTACCATATGCGCCGGGGGTCAGAGTTGTTGTTGAAGTGCCACTCAATTTTATCTTTGTAGGAACGCTTTGCCTCTCTGATGCCTCTCCTCAGGTTGGACCTGGCTGTTGAGTAGACTTCTCGGTTGGAAAGCCTCATCACTTGACTTCAGCAGCTTTTGAACTTCCCTGATCATCCATGGTTTGTGGTTGGAGAAAGTGCATATGACCTTGAAAGTGGTAACAGTCTCCATGCAGAAGTTTATGTAGGAAATAACAGAGGATGCATATACACTCACCTAAAGGATTATTAGGAACACCATACTAATGCGGTGTTTGACCCCCTTTCGCCTTCAGAACTGCCTTAATTCTACGTGGCATTGATTCAACAAGGTGCTGAAAGCATT
>JAODLD010000016.1:19714924-19725382 GCA_026781065.1 Mormyrops boulengeri
TTTTAACAACTCTGAGCTATTAGTTTGGTTCTCCCCAAACGAGCTTGATGGGCCGAATGGCCTCCTCTCGTTTGTAATTTTCTTATGTTCTTATGTAAATGAGTCATATGAGCTGACTCTTCATACACAGCACCTGATGAATCCTTGGTAGCCCAACCTATCCCAAGATTCATTGGGTGGATTTTTAGAAAGACCCAGCCTGCAAAGGTCAAGTAGGTTACATCCTATGTAGGATGTAGCCTCCAAATAGGGACACAGCTAATGTCTCACCCCCACCCTCCATGCCATTAGGGGCACTGCCATCAACGGTTTATTGTGTTTATCAAAGGTCCCCCACTGCGAGTAGAGGGCCTTGGTCTCCAGGTCAAGTGCAGGGACTTCCCTCCACTCCAGTTGCCTCCCCACCTGTAGCCATCCCTTGACTTGGGCCAGTAGCAGGTTGTTCCGTTGCGCCACCTGCAGTCTCTGACAATCAATGGCCTCCAGCCCCTCACCATCAGTGACCTCCTGTGCCGCCTCTGCTACAATGCACATCTGGCTATGCTCATCTGCACAGCACTAGTCACTGTAGCCATCCGACCCAGAAGAGCAGCGAGGAAGGGCATCAACATTTCTGTGGAGCCTCCCCAGCCAGTGCTGGACCTCAAAGTCTTACCCCTTGATGGCCTCCCAACAACACACCAGATGTTCCTTGGCATTGCGGAAGCTTAACAAACAGGTGAAGGATGCATGGTCAGTATGCAGGTGGAAGCGCCATCCACAGAGGTAAGGGAGGAATTGGCGACAGGCTTGGAGTTTGCGGCAGGTCAGTAAGTAGTTAAAGCTTGATGCAGCTCAGTATTTGGCTGAAGTAAGTCACCATCCTCTTGCCATGAGGCCTCACCTATGACATCACTGCTCCAAGCCCCTTGTTGCTGGCATCTGTGTCCACGATCAATCAAAGCACCGGGTTGTGGAAGCAGTTGGAAGCACAGTCCATTCAAAGGATTGCCTCTACAAGGTGACAGAGTAGATTTGCGCTTCCAGCAAAGTTCGAAATCAGCAGCGTGGGTGAGTAGATCCTTTAGGTAAATGACACATCTGACTCTCAAAGGTGGCTGGGGCATTACAGAATTCGAAGGGTATGAACAGGAATGCTATGGACCCTGACCAATGGGGCCACTTTGACCTTCCAGCAGCCACTTCAGAGGTCTAAGAAATTGAAGCACTTCGATCAGGTGATGTGATCTAGCACATCATCACTAAGGGGCAGTGAGTAAGAATCCATCTGGGCTATGGCATTCAGACACCAGATGTCCACAGAAAAGCCCCAGGACGCATCCTTTTTCTTCATCATGGCTGCCAGTGCAGTCCATATACTTTCCATCTGCTCAATGACACCTGTTGCCACCATTTTCTGGATCTTCTCAGCTCCCTGATGCAGTTAGGTCACAGACAAATGGGGCTGGCTGCTTAGAGTCTGGCAAGATGCCCAGGCAGTTGAGTGTAATGGTGGATCCCAAGACCACCAGCGTTTGACATCTCATGACACAGTCATCTCATGACACAGTCTACGTAGAGGTCGCACTTGACCCACCTGGCCCACTTGATGAAATGGTGGGGGTGGGGGGCGGGGTTTGTTTGTGGGCAAGGTGTCAATCATGGGACAGCTCACCTTGATTCTCCCATCAGTACTCCTAGGTGCAGCCTCATGGCAAGCGGTCTGGCATGACTGGCAGGTGACAGAATTGTTTCAACTCTGCTCTGCCAAGGCGTCAGCCAACATAGTGGGCACTTGCAGCTGGATGCGCTGGCGAAGCTACTCTGTTGTGTCTTTCTCTCTGTAGACTTGCCAGCTTCTTCCTCATTGAGTCTTCATACAGCTTCTGGTGGAAACGCTGTTCCAGTGCAGCGTATTCCCACTGCTCATTTGAGGCGAGGACGTGGAGTGCCTCCCCTTGCAGTGCCAGGTGGACTGTCATCTCCATGGAAGACCAACCATTGTGCCTCAATGAAAGACACACTTGGCCTAGGTAGGGCTCCGGGGGCTCTTTTCCACTCTTTCACAGCAGTCTTCACCCCAATAGTTACTGCTTTCAAATATGGTGGTGCATCTTGGTGTGGCACCGTAGCTCCCTCTGCTGCCATCTTTGCAGAGCAGCATGCTAGCTCCATCGGGTCAACCCAGGAAAGCACAATGCTTGGTTCTAGGGGTCTCACGATGGGCTGCCAGCTTCCTCCATGTGCCATATTAGGGTTCATAGAAAACCTGAGATCCCACTTCTGACACCATTGTAACAGAATTTTGGTGGTGGGTTTTTGTACAAATATCAAAAGGTTAGAAAAGTAATGAGAATTTTCATCATACTAGACAGGGTCAACTAAAATGAACAGTATAAAACAACCAGATCTAACATTTTTACAAACACAGGCCATGCTCACAGACAAAATATTACTCGTTCCAGTACTTATGGGGTCCATACTGGTCATAATCATATAATTTTATTTAAAAAATCTTAACTATCAGAATTAAACTTTCTGTGCATTTTTTGAACACAATTTAATTGTAACAGTGCATCATCTACACAACTCCTTACTAGTGATTTAGCCATATTTCATTTATATACTGTACATGTCAAATCAAGTAACAATGATAAAACACAAGGATACAAACAACAAGGACTGCAGAATGGCACACTGCCTCTCTCTCATACATTAAACGGCTTTTTGGATGTACAAAAAGACATCCCAGTCATTCTGCTGGTTTGGTACAATTTTTTTGAGGTACTGAGTCCACATTTGAATTGGGTTAAATATTTACTTAGTTTTGATGCAGATTCAAACACTTGTGATTTGAAAAACCTTCCTGAATGAGTCCGGGTCTGTAGTGTATGTCTGCAGCCTGTAAGCAGCCCTCTAATTTAACAGTTACCTCACGTCCTCATCATGTCTGCCAAGTCACCCATTATCTGCTTCACATATATAAATCAATAGGAGTTTCTTTGCAAGACATCCAGTAAAAAGAAACACAGTGTGGAATCCAAATATTGCAAATTAGTCACTGTCGTGGCTGGCAAAACATCCAGTTCATACAGACATCTGGAAAGAGAACATAAAGACAGGTACAAAATGCTAGTGAACTCAGTTTGTCAAGAGGCAATACCTGATTAAGTATCCAGCCAAAATTAGTTTTACCTAGTAATCTAGCGACAGCTATCCAGTTAGCCAACAAATACCCAGTACTATTTCACTTAAGCATTGAGTTCTTGTTGTTTGCTGATTGGTCAGTCTCCTATAATCATGCATGTTCACTAATGTGAATGTGAATCAGTTGGATGAGTCTTTCAAATCGAGGAAACAAACCAGTCAAAGCACAAGAAAAATTACTCCCTGACATGGATTAACTGGTCACCCCATCAGCCACTGAATATTGTGGTGCACTTTATATACATAAAGATGTAACGAAACATTTAATAAAAATTTTGCTAAATTAAAAAGCCTTTAAAAGAAACCATGGATTGTTTTATGCAAATTGTTTGCTTCTTTATTGTCAATACATCCAAGTACAAGTACACAGTACATTTACATACCCATTCTCTTGGGCCCCCTATGGTGTTGCAATTAAATACAAATACAGTAAACATATAGCATTGACAACACAATACAGTATAAACAGTAGTGTACAAAACTATGTTTGATTGTGTGCATATGTACAGTGTAGTGTCAATGTACATGTGTAAATGTAATAAGACAAAGGACCACATAAAAAAGCCACAAATGACAGCATCACTGAAGGGTAGTTTTTGGTCTGATGGGGTTGGGGCTGGGGATGGGGGGTAAATGTGTTCAGAAGGTACAGTCATGTTACATTGAAAGTAATAATTACTGCAAGATTCAGTGGAGGAGTGTTCTCCGCTTCCTAATTGAAAATAATTTTCTTAGTTGGCTGTCATATTAAATTATTTAAATTGAAAAGCTTGATGTATTATTTACACTTTATAGATTTCAGATTCAGGGTGTAGAATTGAACTTTTTTCTGGCCTTAGACTGACCTACACATCTCTGGTAATGAATTTGGTCTCCCCTAGGACTCGCTCCCCTGTTAGACTCAGTCTTGACTCAAACTCGATTTGTTGAAGATATGGGGCCTGTATCATGAAGCCGGATTTCATGCTTAGCTGCACTGATTTAAGATCCCAGTTTAAATAGACTTTTTCTTCATTCATTTACATTTAGCCCAGACTACTTTAAACAAGTCATCCACACTCTGAAAAGTGAACTCTTGGACCAACTTAAAATAATTGCTTCAATTGGTAACACACAAATGAATTAAGTTTTTTCAAATCAAGTTAACAAGTTTAAGGAAGTTAACTTGTAAATGTAAATGAATGAAGAAAAAGTCTGTTTAAACTGGGATCTTAAATCCGAGAGGGTAGCCTTAATCCAAGAGGATTTGCTTGGCACAGTCATGTCTGTATATAAAAGAGTGAAAGTGTATACCAACTTACACTGCTCATTTTGTTTTTAATGGAAATGCTTCATCCCACTTTGAAAAATAATCTGTCATAGAGTAAATGTACTGGAATCTATTTGCAATTTTGGTAATGGTCAATCCAATCAACTCCCAGACAGCAGACATGTATAAAATGTATAAATGTATAAAATTCGCATAGATTAGAAAAAATGTATATGCATTTAATACAAAAATGATGCACGATTCTTTGATACTTAACTACTAAGTTTACTACACACTTTTCCCTAAATCATTCATAGAATACTAAGCCTTCATTCTGAACTTGGAGACATATCTTCTATGATTCCTATGTGACTTGTCATAACCTGATGAATATGATCCCTCCACTAGAAAATGGAGGGATCCTCCTTCCTCCTTTCCCCCTTCCTTTATTAATAAAAGCATTTCTGTAGGTTCCAATCATTATTTTTGAGCCCACTTACTGACATCTGATCCACAAGCATGAATTTGTCTTCTTTCATATTGAATGACTATTTACAAGTAGAGATTGAGATTCATTCATTGCCTCATCAATATTCATTGTGTAGGTTAATGGCTTTGAAGAAAATAGTAACACTTTAGTAATCAAACCAAATGACATTTGGATGCTTCTGGATGTTTTAATCACCTATGTGTTGCCAACACCACATGCTCAAAAGTCTTACCCAGAAATGTTTATAGTGTGTTTTTTACAAAATCTTTACCTCTGAAAATTGTTCTTTGAAAAGTGTCTTTTACAGTTGATTTACAAAAAATAGATTAATGACATTCTTAACGCTAAGTTTGGTGCTGGGTTTCTGCTGAATATAAACAATGGTAGTATTTTGGGATCTTGGGGAGGTGGCACTTTGGCATATCTTTCAGATATGTGAAATATTTAAACATGTCAAGGCATGTCAGACTACCCCAGTTTAGGCAACTGAAGCACATATTAGCCTTTTTTTAAACTGAAAATATGAATTCTTTAAAAAGTATGCTTTAACAGTAAATCTGACAATGAATAGTCTGTAGTGAAAAAAGTTGCGTTAACCATTAAGGTTTAAGAAACACATGTAAGACATAACTTCAGGATGAGTGTGTTGCTAAAACTGCATGTGTGCAGGCACAGTTGTGGTGGGATGAAATGTCAGAAAAACAAATAAAAATTTGGACTCTAAAAACACAAAGCCTGAATCTTTCTGTTCATTTATTTAGTTTATTTTGTTAGTTATTTGTTTATTTTTCCATTTCTTGATGAGGTAAAAAATTGCAGTTGAGACTTATCCAGGTCCAGGTTGCTGGGTCAGCAGTCTGAGCAGAGATGTCCAGACCTCCCTCTCCCCAGCCATCTCATCCAGCTCCTTCAGGGAGATACCCAGGTGAACCCAGGCCATTTGGGAGATACCATTCCAGCGTGTCCTGGAACTGCCCCATCTCATTCTTTCAGTCACTACCCTGGGCTAATAGCCATAGGTAAGGGTTGGAACATAGATCAATTTGTTCATCAACAGTTTTGCCTTTTAGCTTAGCTCTCTCTTCAACATGACACAGAAATATAATGTCCACATAACTGTTGATGCTGCACTGATCTGGCTGTCAGTCTCCCGATCTTCATCCCTCACTAATGAGTCTTCAAGACAAGTCTTCAAGACACTTGAACTCTTCCACTTGAGGCAGTAACTCATCCTCAACCTAGAAGGGGCAATACATCATTTTCCAGTTCAGAACCATATCCTCAGACTTGGAGGTGCTGATCCTCATCCCGGCTGCAAACTCCCCAATGCATACTGGAAGTACAGCTCGATGAAATAAGGCCAAATCATCTACAAAAGCAAAGATGTGATCCTGAGGTCCTCGAACCGCTTCCCCTCTGCCCCTTGGCTACGTCTAGAAATTCTGTCCATAAAAATCATGAACAGAATCGGTGACAAAGGGCAGCCATGGCAGTCCAACCCCCATGGGGAATGAGTCTGACTTATTCTCAGCAATGTGAACCAAGCTCTTGCTCTAGTTATACAGGGGCCTAATGGTCCATAATAGCAGACTCAGCACCCCAAGCTTCTGAAGCACCCCCATATGACTCTCGAGGGGACATGGTATATACCATTCCCAAGTCCACAAAACACATGTAGACTGGATGGGCAAACTCCCTTGAACCATCCAGTATCCCTGTGAAGGTAAAGAGCTGGTCCACGACCAGGATGGAATCCAAATTGCTCCTCCTGGACAAACCCTCCTCTCTAGTACTCTGGCCTTTCCAGGGAGGTTGAGGAGTATGATCCCCCTGAAGTTGGAACATTGTCTTGTTCCCTTCTTAAAAAATGGGACCACTGTGGAAAGAAGGCTGGACATTGGTAGGCCCGGGAAGGGAGGCATATTTGGTCTGTTATGTCTTAGCCCATAGGCAAGAAGAGATTGTTTTGAATACTGTGTGTCCTTGTCTCTTGGTAGCCTGAACATAGTTAGTTTCACAGGTTCTGAAGACCTTGGAGAGACTGGCAGCGGAGAAGGGGAAAAGCCACCTGCAGGATGGGATTCGAAGCTGCTCCAACTGGTGCACAGGGAGTATAGTCGCAATATGTTATACTGTAGTTAAAGTACATAAGTACTTATCACATTAATCATATATTAACCATGTATTCACAGTAAATCAATATCTATATCCATATCTCAAGTAGAAGTCTAGCAGTTGACACATGTTTTGAGAAAATGAGCAAAATGGGTGGATAAGAACATAAGAAATTTACAAACGAGAGGGGGCCATCAAGCTCGTTTGGGGAGAACTTAACAAATAGCTCAGAGTTGTTAAAATCTTATCTAGCTCTGTTTTAAAGGAACCCAGGGTTTTAGCTTGCACTACACTAGCAGGAAGACTATTCCATACTCTAACTACACCCTAACCCTAACCCTAACCCATACAAAGGGTCCCTTAGGTTTAGGGAAGGGAAATATGGGGTTGGGGTTAGGGCAGGGGGATGTATAGAGGGGTACCCTACACAAAGGATCCCTTAGGTTTAGGGAGGGGGGATGAATTCCACCAGAATAAAAGTTGGGGGGACAAAATGTCAAAAAATAGAAATGTTATAGAGAGAGAGCGAGCAATATGTGAGTTATATCCAAAAAATGAGAATGCAGGAAACGTAATCGAACAAGATTCCTTTATTTCCGTCTCCCAGAAATGGAATGAAAAATCAGAAAACATCCTCAGACATGTCCTATAAATTCATCCAAATTACGTTAAATCCTAATCTGTGGTGAACAAAGGTTTTCTTATTTATTATATAGTGGTGGTGAACCCACATAGGTAATGCTGGAATGTGGCCAAATTGTATCCAGGCAATCTAAGAAAATACCCCCACTATATACTATTTACAACCCAAGATTTCATGTCCTATGTAGCTGTATAAAAAAATCCACAAGGACACCTCCCGCATATCCAAAGACATAAGTGCATGAATAATAGTAAAAATTGTTAATGACACACCACACACTACTCAAACATATTACATCAGTGAGGTGTCCCCGTACTTGCATCAATAAGTGCCCTGGCGGAGCAGCCCCGTTAATTATAACCCCCTTCCCCACACTACCAGCAGATTCCCATGGTCCTCCTCCACGCAGTCTGCCTCACTTACCTCATGTTGAGTCCTTGGGGGGTCCAAGTTTGTAATCGCTGAATCCAACTATATTCCCTTTTGACCCTTTGTGTCCGTGACCAGTTAATGTTTGTTTCTAAACCTGACATCATTACATTATTCACCCCACACTGCTGAAAATGTTGTACCAAAATTTATTACCCTGGGAAAACGTACGTAAATGTTGTTTAAAGCGATCTGCTAATTTATTGCCTGTCTCCCCCACATATCTAATCCGGCACTGTTTGTATTAGATAAGATACATTACTACATTACAAGTGGTGAGGAAGATATTCTCCTGAGTTGGTAGTATTAATCCTCCTCGCATAACGCTTTTAACCGGTCTAAAATATGTTCTGAGTTAAGTTGTCTACTGTGAATGAATTGAATTTAGAGTGAACTAGTAGATCCTTAAGATTTTTATTTTTCCTGTAAGCTGAAATGAGCTGAAATTGCTGTAATTGAGGGACGTACTGCTGTGCTTGGAGAAAATTACTTTTTAAGCTGTTGTTTAAGGCAACAGCCTTTGCAGAGTAAGTAGTAATTAGTGGAACCACTACACGTTCCTCTGATGTTAACCGAGTTGGCGTGTGAATATCCTTTAATGTCTTGGTTTTAATTCCTCTTAGAAACCGCTTTGTGTACCCCCTATGCCTGAACGCCCTAAATAGGGTGGAAGTGGCCGCATTAAAATCCTCTGGATCTGTACACAAGCGGTGGAATCTAATAAGTTGGGATTTAATTAAGCCCGCAAAGGTATGCTTAGGGTGATAACTGTTCTTATGGAGTAGGGTATGTGTATCTGTTTCCTTGAAATGAACCTTAGTTTTAAGGGTCCTGTGTCCCTCCACCAATTCTCCACAGAATACTGTAGTATCCAAAAAGTTAATTGAATCATAACTGGTTTTGCATTTAACCGTAATGTGGGGGTGATGCGTATTCGTTAGATTAATGAAAGTACTGAAATGTGCCTCACCGTGCTGCCACACTCCAAAAATATCATCCAGGTACCGAAGGTACACCGCAGGGAGAACCCTAACCCTAACCCCCTCCATACAACCCCAACCCAGGAAATCTACCATTTTCACTTGGATTATAGCTTCCATTACCTTTCCAGTTATGCAAGTTAAACTAATTGGCCTATAGTTTGATGGATTACTTCTATCCCCTCTTTTGAATATGGGTGTGTTGTAGGGTAAAGTGTCAAGAGGCCTCAGGGTTGGGAAAAGACAACATAGGATGTCCAAAAAAACCAGGGGTGGGGAACCTCCGGCCTCCGGGCCATATACGGCTCGCAAGACCATTTGATCCGGCCCATCAATGGAATTCCTGAAGCTTCCGAAAATTCTCGGACGCACCTCAGGTGGAGCCCCCCCCCCCTCACTCCCCACACAAGCTGCCTGCCGCCTCATCAGCGCCAATCAACGCCTATTGTTTTGCAAATGAAAGAGAGTTTCACGTTTTCAACCTCGGGTCAGCACAGAAACGTTTTTCTAACAGTGTGGTCTGAGGAATCGTAAAATACAGGCGTTAATATATCGTAATTTGAAATACAATTGAATCCCCATTTCTCTTGATTCGGCAATTGCGATTTCATTTCCCGAAAGTATTTGATAAAATAACTGCATGCATTTGGTTACTGTCTGTAACAATCGGTGTTAATCTGTTTTTTCAGTTTTAAAGTTCGATCAGGACTGACGTCGCTACATACGAAAAAGATTGCGCAGTTATGAGCACACAAAAGACTATAAATTACTCCGGACGTGTGTGTAACCTTATTCAGTTGTAAAAACAAAAGTGCTAATTATTCAGAAACAGATTACGGTCCAAATATATTACGGCACAATAAAAAAGACTTTCGCGTGCGTGTGTATGTTTCCGTATCATATTCAAGTGCAATAATTGCAATAATCAAGTGCAATAATTTGCAATAATTAAGAGTGCCATTGTTATGGTAATTAGCATGAATTTCTCATGAGCTATATGTAAGGATGTATGTGCTTTGGTATGGGATGTAATATGCATGTGTATGTTATGTAATTGTTGGTGTTGGTATCGACAAGGTTGTACTGTTTGTTGTTATTGTGGCCGTCGAGGCATTACGGAGCAGCTACAGAGTCCAAGACAAATTTCACAGAGCGGGGAAGTGGTTATATTTGACATAATAAATAGATACAGTTGATATCTGCAACAATCTGTGTAACCTTATTCAGTTAAGGTTAGAGCTAAAAGATACATTGATTTACGTATATCGGTAAAAAGAACCTGGCATGACATAAATGTGTCACAAAGTAAAAACGAATGTAATAGGAACCACAGTTCAGAGAGATGTGTACAGTGTGACAGGTACAC
>JAODLD010000016.1:19757020-19768021 GCA_026781065.1 Mormyrops boulengeri
AGTGAGGTTCTCGCTGACATTAGAGGGGGGGAGGCGTGCACGCGGAGGAGTGAGTCGGAGGCGTGCACGCAGCGGAGGTGCAAGAGAGAGTCGGAGGAGTGAGTCGGAGGTGCGAGAGATGGAGGCGTGCACGCAGCGGAGGAGTGAGTCGGAGGTGCGAGAGATGGAGGAGTGAGTTGGAGGCGTGCACGCAGCGGAGGTGCGAGTGAGTTGGAGGTGCGAGAGATGGAGGCGTGCACGCAGCGGAGGAGTGAGTCGGAGGTGCGAGAGATGGAGGAGTGAGTCAGAGGTGTGCACACAGCGGAGGTGCGAGTGAGTTGGAGGTGCGAAAGATGGAGGCGTGCATGCAGCGGAGGAGTGAGTCAGAGAGAGAGGTGGATGCAGTGGTGAAAGGAATAGGCTGCTTTTGAATGCCCAAAAGGTGAATTTCTTTTTTTAAAGGCAGCCTAAAGTGGTGGGAGGTGCTGTACGCCTCCAACTCTCTCTCGCACCTCCAACTCTCTCTCGCACCTCCGCTGCGTGCCCGCCTCCAACTCTCTCTCGCACCTCCAACTCACTCGCACCTCCGCTGCGTGCACGCCTCCAACTCTCTCACCCTCCTCGCACACGGGGGACCGCGACTGGCACGCCTCCAACTCGGAGGCCGTCGGCTCACTCAAAAGACCGCGGGGGGCCGGGGTCGGGCGCATGTCTGACTCTCCTTCATCAAAGCGGGTGGGGGATTTAAGCCAAGTCCAGATCCCCACAGAGGAAATCCTCACTGACGCATCAATACCAAACTGACAGAGCGGTTGAGTGTCTGAAGGGCAGCAGACTAATTAAAACTAAAGCATCCAAAAACAGAAGCCGTGGTGGGTTTATGGGACTGAAACTGGATATCTGACAAGTCTGGTAACTATAACTCTGTCTGAAAGACAGACTCATTTGTACAGGTCACCTTGGTCTGCATGAGATTAGAACCCATAGTCAACTCTAACTGGTCCTGACCTGGATGGCTTCATACATAACATGACCCAGAGGCAGACATCACATTAGGGGCATCGATATCCTTCTGGATACAGCACCCCTCCCCCGCCCAGGGATAACCGATTTCCACTCCCTACCATGGAATCATCACATATTGAACAGAGAATCTCAGGGAATTCGGAGTGGCAGGAAAAATCAAAGCCCTACTCTGCCCAGTGCCACTCGCAGCTGCCCGTCACATGGCTGGGTTACAGCCTTAAGGGGACCCGACACCTGTCTTTGACACAGAGCATAAAGTGGGTCAGACTGACCCAGCCAACGTCAGTGAAGCCATTCGTTCCAACGTGAACCCAAATGTACGTGGAGGCTGTACTTCTACCCCCAACAACTTGCGGGCCAATGGGGGATAATAGCATTTTCCTAGCTGGTATTTCTGCTTATTCATTTGGCAGGTGGTTTTTAAGCTTTACGCCTTATCTACCAGGGAATCCTGGCACACCTTCCCCAGAAACACAAATCATACCTACCCTGTGTGGCCAATTGATTTCTCTGCCCAGTCGGCATCTGACTCTCATCCTGAATCTCATCAACATTTCCTACATACGTCGGGATCTGCCCAGGCAAAGAGAAAAACTATTTGTTCTGTATTTGATGAGACAAATGTACCGGAAGCAATTATACACATGAATGCATTCGCTCATGGCTGATAGTAAAACAGTCGTGAGACACAGCAATGACCTTGGCACAGGAACCTGTCTTACACTTAGCACTGGGGCAGGCTGTTGTCTTTGATGTTGTATGGGGAGGCAGAGATAGACTAAGGTTAATGGGGGGGGGGCAAATATGCAGAGCTTCTGCTGTCAAGTTATGAAGGAAATGCCTCAGTCATGGGTATAGGAGAGCCTTTGATGTTTAACAATTTAATAATTCAAATGCAAAGCTTTAATTATATTTTTGGTGGGGTTGTGGATAACGGCAATTGAAATATTGGGGGGTGTAGATCCTGCCAGTTCCTATGCGCCTGGCCATAGAAGGAGAAGGTCACAGCCACCGGAAAATGCATACGCCAGTGGACTGAGGACCGGCGCCAGTGTTAGGAAGATGAGGACCGGCGCCAGTGTAAGGAAGACGAGGACCGGCGCCAGTGTTAGGAAGACGAGGACCGGCGCCAGTGTAAGGAAGACGAGGACCGGCACCAGTGTTAAACGCTGCAGGAAACATCCAGTGGGAAACATGGAGACATGGATGGAGCTTTAATCGGGGGGGCTGGGGTTCACTGCACCGCATGGCTTGCTGAAAAGGGGCCTGTCAACATGCTTACATCTCAGCCAATCCTGCCATCGCATCCCGTCACATTTACAGATACTCACAACGGGCAAAAAGGCATAAGTTTCTCTGAGAGAGCATGTTTATCGGAGCCCCCCCCGAACCAGGCAGATGGGGAAATCGGAGCCAGGCTTTCTGTCAAGGGGCTAAACAGTGACCAGGGACTGGGGGCCGCATCTGTACCATAACAGGAGGGTGACTATGGAGACCGCTCAGCAGCCAGAGGGGGAGTCATGAACCCATGAGTGAGAGGAACCGCGGCAAGAACAGACGTGTGCACACACATGGTATCTCACGTAAGCCTGACAGGCCCTGAGCCTAACCATTGTCATGCGGCCGACACGTCAAAAACCCCACTAGCCTGTTGCAGAGCAACACGGGGAGAGAGACAGAAAAAGAGAGACAGATTATTTTTAGAAAGAGAATATGAGATGAAAGAAGATGAGATGTTTCATACAGACAGACATAAATATACAGGAATCTGGATGAATGACTCCCAACGGGAGGGACACATAGGGGACATCCACGTCACCGCTGCCATTATCCTGCTGTGCACAGCTTCACGGGGACACCTTCAGAGATCATCTAGGTACAGATAATGCAGGAATGAGGAAGACAAGAGGAAGAAAGAAGGACATGTAAATGCAGATAGATGACTTATCAGGATGGATCTCCTTCTGACGAGTCAGCCACACCATATGACATCGAGCATTTCCCGGGGGGCCGCTGCTTTCATTTGAACCCCCCTCCCTCAGTTGAGGCCCCAAAGGAGCGTGAATGGCTCGTATTTCCCAGCAGAAAGCTCCAGCAAAGTGCTTAACTGTAGCCATTTCTCTCTGTTACTAATCTTGCTCTGAGTCAACCTCCCGCTGTCAGGAAGAGGTGTGTAGCTTATGTTTTATTGGGAGATCGGGTGCGAATATACAGTTAATGGTTATTTAATTGTAAAGCTGCCCCCCCGCACCCAACCAGGTCTGGATCAATCTCAGGTGTCTCTGCTCGTCCTGCTCCACCCGGCTGGCCTTGAAGAACCTCCCTCCCATGTGGAGGGAGGTGTAGGGGGTGCGCTGTGAGAGCTGCGGGCCTTTTTTAACGGCCCTGTGCCCTGTGCTGCCACAGGGTTTGTATTAATGCAAGTTTATGGTGGAAACTGCAACACATGTGATACACAGGAGATTCCAGAAAAAATTTAGCCCAGCATTAACAAAACTGTGAGGTTTTTCCGCACATATAGGGGGTGCCGTTGGGTAAATCTATGCAGGTCATGTAATCATAAAAAGGCAATTTCACCTCTATCATCTTCCAGTATGTATGACTAGTCCTGAGCTCTGTATGCTTTCTTTGGACTGAGCTAAGCAAATCTGTCACCTAGAGAAAACACCGGTGTTGCCGTCTCTGGGACAGAGAAAGGATAAACAGGTCATTTCAGCTCTGAGCACAGCAAGCCAGCTGACAGGCTCTGCAGAAACAGGAATGCAACCAGGCTTCTTTATTTGGTTAGCAAATTATATCACTGATTTAAATTGGAAAACTTTTGCTGTCGGATCAGCTCTTTAAATACATCGCCATCTGCTGTCACATGGCCGCAATGTCACTGTATGCTGTCTGAGATGGTCCCGCAGGCAGCTTAATCAAAAATCATGAGTGACCAAGTACACTAAGGACTTCACAGGAGATGGGTTCAGCTACAACCTGCAAAGTTCTGGGGCAGGACCAAGGGGGTGGAGAGAGACAGTGACGGTCCAGATATTTAGGGTGATGAACAGAATCCTAAACATACTTTTTTGTAGTTTTTGTCATGCAGTTTTTCTTCATGGGTTACACATTTCAATGTTTCTGCAGTGTCATGCAAATATATTTACAGTGAGCCCCCGCTGGATGCTCATTGGTAACACCGGCGGACTCGAAGCACAGAGGAGCCCAGAGGTGGAACAACCAGGTAAATCATTCCTGTCAAACAGTGACGCTCATTGAGCAGAAAAACCTCAACACTTACAGTGGGGGCTTTTGAATGGTTTAGCATTGGGACAGACACTATTCCTTGGTCAGTACATCATGATCCAAATTTACGATAAAATTTTGAGGTGTGGCGATGATAAAAGTTCATTTAGCAATCATGTTATGTTTCAATACTACATCCAACACATTTCATCAAAGATTTATATAGTCACAGTCAAGGAATGGAGCTCACATACTGTAAATAATACCAGTGTCCAGTTCTTGGATGTAAGTCAGGTCATTGGTCTTTCAGTTGGGCTACCTGCAAGTGTGTTATAAGTGTTCAGAGTGGAGTTTTCAGAACCATTCTTCCTAGCAGTACTTCTGTTACATGACTGAGACATGCATGCTGTTGTCAGAAGAAGATCAGGCCTAACATGTATTATCTGAAGCTGCCTGATCCTACATGCTGGTACGTTCTTACACTATTCCTGTGTGCTTTTATGAGTATCCCTGCAGGGCTGCATCTCCTGATACACAACAGGCCATCACTGCTGTTTACACATTTCAGTCCCCCTACCTTTCAGACAGGGAATCCATGTTATTGTTATCTGCAAGCTGCACAAACGTAGAGGGCGTCTGAAAGGCGTTCATAACCACACACACGTGTTCTCAAACTCACGCACTCTCACTCCAACAAGATCTAGAGTTTCTGCAACCAAGCAAAAAAGCTCTGTACAGCCAGTTTATATGATGAACAATCTGTTGTAGTAAGAGACAGAAGTAATCTGAATTAGCCTGACTGAAGCCTGATTTTTTTGGACGCTCATCTGACAGCAGCAAATGGCTTGGTTGCACAGGGTCAGGAGGTAAATCTTTGTCCTGAGGGGAATCTTTCCAGCACCTCAGAGTCAAACTCAGGATCTCTTTGAGCAAAGCATGCAGAACAGCGGTGAGCAGATAAAGGAGTGAGCCTCAGACGGTACCTGGAAATGCTGTCACTGTCCCCCGACGCATCAGGAGACACCACAGACCTTAATGTTATATTCAACAGTGGACGTTGTTTTTGTCCACCCACTGTGAAACTATCTTTTGATTCATATCTGTGAGTTCAGCTTCCTCCAGAAGGTACATGTCACACTGCCTCCTGCTTTACGAGGGAGTGCCTGCACCTCCAGAGCATTTGCCTGAGAACTCGCCACCCCAAAAGGCTTATGATGTCCGTCCATCCATCCATCTTCTGAAACTGCTTGTCCTAGTCAGGGTTGCAGGAGGGTCCAGAGCCTATTCCAGAGGCTACGGGCGCAAGGCAGGGAACAACCCAGGATGGGGCACCAACCCATCGCAGGGCATACACATACCATTCGGCTTATAATGTCATTGTCTATTAATAACATCAACAGTACCAATACGTGTGAAATGACATTAAATTCATGTAACTGTGACAGTGACATCTCCTACACTGACTCTTTGTAGCTCACACCTGCTTTAGTGTATTGAGTTCTCTTGGGTGTGTAAGAGAAACCATGGCAACATTAAGGCAACCGTCACCGACTACAGCGACATAAGGACGACTCTCACCAGCCATAGCAATGTTAGAATGACACTAATGCTGCCGGGAGCACAACATGACACGTTAATTATATGCCTGTTTCCCTGAGCCTCAGACGATGCGTTGACTGGGGTGAAGATGAAGCACCCGTAGGCAGATAAATCCCACCAACGCACACTGCGCATCAGCGGGGCCCCAGTTTCTGTGCATGACACACCAGGTACAACAGAAGACTTCTTCCATTGGCAGAGTAACTGTGTTATATTAAACATCTGGCTGACTGAGGGACCTCTCCCATTGGCAGGGACTGTGTTATATTAAACATATGGCTGATTGAGGGACCTCTCCCATTTGTGGAGTGACTGTGTTATATTAAACATCTGGCTGATTGAGGGACCTCTTCTGTTGTGGAGTGACAATGTGATGCCAAACACCTATATCATTTAGAGTGTGTGATATTAAACACCTCCCCTGTAGGTGGCAATTCTTTACAGTATCTGGAACATCGAATATTCTCAGCTGTCTTGGATGTTGCATCAGGCCCAAGGGGACAGTATACACACCTGGATGAAGGGAAACAGCAGGCCCACAGAGAAGTTGGACAGCCAGTTAACGGTTCCAGCAATCATGAAGGCAGCAGATCGATATGACTGCTCAAAGAGCTCTCCTGTGAGGATGAAGGGGATCCCACCTGAGGGGGGAGGAAGAACAAACACTGTGAGCTCACCAGGTAGCTGCACTCTGCTCAAACACCCCCCAACCAATGTGAAAGTAGGGTTAATTCAACACCCCCAGCCACCTCCTGCAGATTCACGGCATGAAAGATGGTCTACCAGGAGACAACAGCTCTGTGAACGGTATATGGTCGCAAAAATTTTGAACTCTGCACCTTTTCCTTGTATTCATAAATATTCATGAGCAGGCTCGCTCAAAGCACATTTACATTCCTCTGATTGGTTCCTTGCTTCTATAATTCACCACAGACTTCAGCCGTAATTAAGTCAGGAGCACACAGACAGCCATGCTAACAGCTGTCCTGGGTATAGTGTCACAACCACATACAATTACATGGCACTGAGAACTATCTGTACATAGATACAGGGCCACCCATGCATGACCATCTCAGGGACTTGTCCTATATACAAAATCTCGCTGCACGTTACCCACAGGTGTGATTGCCAGAGTCACACAAATGAAAACATAGATAACAGAGCGACATCAAGATACTGCATTAGGAATTGCATATGCACACCCCAGGCACTAGGCAATACCCCTGTCACTGACAGTCAGTATTGGTGTTGATGTGGCCTTTTCAAGTTCATCATCTGCAATAAGATAGGCCGGTGATTAAAGAAGTAAAATGTCGACGATGAATACCTTGGAGCCAAGATGGGTTCCCTGCTTCTATAATTCACGACAGACTACAGTAGTAATTAAGGTAGAAGCCAAAGCTGCTTACTTCTTATTCAGAGGATTTACGTATATTGGACTCTGACATGTCAATTATGTATGGAAATGGTGAACAGCTGAGCTTGATTTTAAGAGGAACAGATTCCTTTGAGATTAACTTTGCAGTAAAAAATCATAGTCATGCCTTTGATTAACTTCAAAGTCACGCTTTTTTAGCTTATAACAGGGAATATTAACGGTATTAAGGACGACTCAATGCTGAAACCTCAGTTTAATAACATTCCATTATGCCACTTTCCATTTCCAAATAACATTCTGTTAGCTCTGTAATTAGTACTTTTAATCATTCTTGTATAATAACAAAGTGATGTAATAAAAGCAGTGAAAGCCAGATGCCAAGGTCACCATCTATACCAAGCCACCGCATGAGGCTGCCTCATGGTCTTCAGACTCGCTCCCAGATGCCCAGGGCCCCGACTTATCTCTCAGCTTCCATTTTAGCGAGGACCCCGTGCTGATTGTCAGGGAAGTCCAAGTCGCTGTAAAATTACTCAGGGGAAGTGAGATAGCCAGCTTGTTTATTGTAAACCAGGGGATCCAATATCCATCCAATAAAATTAATTTTATTCTGGTGGGGGGGCTGTTTAGGGTGCAAGAGGATGGGCATGAGATAGTTAATTTGCCAGATTGATGGGGGCTACATTTGGGGACTCGATATGATGTTATCTTTGTTCAGTTTGGTGCTGAAGGAACTGGATCCAAAGCCTGACATTGCTGATCCCACGGAGGACACTGTGTTTGGACCCTAGAGTGCTGGGAAGCTCAGACATAAATTCTGCATAAATGAGTAATGCTATGTAAATTGCCTTTCCTACTAGGGACACTGAATAACAGTAATAATGTTAAACGGCAGAAAGGATAAATAATAGATGGGGAGCAAGTGGCAGCATTCTTTAGCACACAGCAACTAAGATATTTGTCATAGGTGATAATAAATGCAATCACACTTCAGATCCACGGCTGCCTGCCTCATTATACAGTCACCTGGAGCGATGTCACTCCCCCTGCTGGGGACACGCCACAGTGAACCTGGAGGCAATGGGGAGTGGGGAATGGTAGGTAATGTCTATGGGTATAGAAACACACACACACACACACACACACACACTGACAATCACATAGGCGACAGGGCTTTGAATCTCAGGGGAAATGCTGAGTGCAAGACCCAAGCTGCCTGCATGCATTTTTAACAGGAAGTGCAACTTTGTTGTCATTCTCAGCACTTCCTGTCCCAGAGGTGTTGACTTTATGTCAGTAGCTGCCAGGTCCCTGCTGCGGCTCCTGGAGGATCTCAGCCAGATGATTCTCACCCATATGATTCTCACCCAGATGATTTTCCCCGTGGAACTGAGGGCTACTTCATTGTTTTACCCCACGGCAAAATTCTCCCAGAAAGTTCCAGCCTCCTTATTTTACATACTGTACCTTTAATTACTTTCCATCTTTATCAATTTCTTGTTTTTTCCAAATTTTCAGAAAAATGCCTTCAAATCCTCTGTTTTCTATGAAATGTCTTAATTCATTAAACTCTATTAAACTCAAGCCTTTCAGACACTGAATAATACATTCAGTACTATTAACTAATAAATTAAATAATATACTTTTTGCCTCAGTTTATCTAATGCCATTTGAAATTTAAATAAGATAGTCAGTGATCATACAAGCTGATCCAACATTTGATTTACAAAAAGATTATTTGTGCATGCACAGATCCAACACCCATTCAGTCAACTACAAGCGGAAACTACGAAATCAATTTTGATGTTAGCTATTCCCAGGTATGAGAATTAAACTTCTTTTAATTGGGCCCTTTATGGCTGCATTGCTGAGGCGACTCTTTAGGCTATTGAGTAATTAGAGCTGTTGTCTATAAATAGCTATTACATAATTAAAAAAAAGACTCACAATACCTTATTTGGGTTGAGCTTCCCACAATAGAGGTCAAACAAACTGGCTCACTACATGTAACCGTCAGTTATAGAAAGAGAAAAACTCGAGGCAGGCCTGGCTTGTCCGCCACAAAGGCAGTGTATTCAGTCTCTGCTCACACAATGTGGGGCAGTACTCCAAAGCTGAGTGTTAATCAAGCTCGGGTTAATGCTGATGACCCCCCTAGTGGCTGCAAGCTGCTATGACGCTGGGAATGACTGTTGCCTGACTCACTGTTGCTCCCGATTGGCCTGAGGCCCAAAGAGGCGAGAGGGGCAGGAGGGACCTGCGTGTGTGTGTGTGTGTGACTATGTGTGTCACTGTTACAGTCCCTCCCTAATAGTGATTTCGGGGATCTCTGATAGTGAGGGAGGCTTCCCCTTGGGGGGCAGTAGCCTGGCAGCACTCTGGATGTCTGAATGCCTACCTTCAGGGAGATGGGCAAGAGCAGTGACTCCTTTAAAAAGCTTTGTCCTTCCTGACATCTATCCAACCAATCGTTCATCTTCTAACTGCTTCTCTGAGTCAGTGTCACAGGGTCACCCTGTACAAGAGGTTCTTATTTACCATATCCAGCTCTGCTTCCTGCCCAATGCCAGGACCTCCTGGACCTTGACCAAGATACACAGTTGGAAGATGAATGAATGTTACCTTTATACAGTGCTTCACTCAACACTCAAAGCGCTTTACAGAACCAACGGGGAGCCACTTCAACCACAGCCACTGTGTAGCACCCACCTGCATGATGCGATGCTCATCTCACAGTAGCTAAGGTGGTGAAGGGGCAGGAGAGAATTCACCAATTAGATATAAGGGATATACGGGATTAGGAGGCCAGATTTGATAGGGTCACAGTTGGCAATTTTCGCCTGAGCATTGGGAACCACTTTCGAAAGATGGATGGACTGATTATCTACTGTATGATACTGTAGTGGGACCTGAATACACACAGAGCTGGATGAATCTCAGCAACGTGAACAAACTTTTATCATACAAAATCAGAAAATTTACTCTAGTGTAAAAAAATAGCTATTTATAAATGGCTGCTTGAAATCCTGACAAATGCACCCAGTCAGTTTACAGTACTCCTGCAACTTTTTGAACCTGCTTGCCTGGCATCAAAGCCACTTTTGCTTTCCTTCTGCCACTGAGATGATAAGATATCATCTCAATGAGCAAATCAGAATGTGACCTTGAAGAGGAACAGTTCCTACAAATGAAAACCCTGAAATCTGCAGCCTCTGTCCGAGCTGTAAAGGAATCCTCACCCGTTCACGGCACCTCCAGGAAATGTAAGGGCTTTGAAATTACACACAGAAGCGTAGCCTATAAGGCTGAGTGCGGCTACAGAGGGACCCAGCCCGCCTACCTCTAGGTGAAACTGTCCCTCTGTGGACTCAGAGCTCCACTAAAAGCAATCACTTTTGAAGAGCTCTGAGTCACTAGAAGCGAATGGCATGATCAAGCCAGAATGTCACCATCATGCAGTGGGGAGCGGGTTGAAGTATCAAAGTATGAAGCATACAAAGGTGAAAATGCGTGCTTAAAAATGCTTTAAGTTCAGATTCACACCTGGGGGAGGGTGGTTTGTACTTCTGTGCATCTTCGCAGAGGGAGACTGGGAATGCTGACAAGTGCAGGGGAGGCGACCTCCAGGTCAATCCACAAACACCAAGGAAGCATGTGTACAGGGGAATGACTCATGGAGAAGGGCAGTGTATTGTATGTCCTCCCGAGCCAGAGTGGGGGGGGGGGGGGGGTGTAACAGAAAAAAAAACCTAAAAAGTAAAACTGACAACGAAGGAAGACAAGCAAGCACA
>JAODLD010000016.1:19798744-19810999 GCA_026781065.1 Mormyrops boulengeri
TAAGCCTGTGTGCCTGTAATCACAAAGTTGGTGGTTCAGCCTCAGCATGTCTGAGGGTCCTTGAGCAAGGCCCTTAACCCCCCAGCTCCCTGGGCGCTACTACGGGTGGCAGCCCTTCGCGGACAGCTTACTCCAGAAAGAGCAAATTGAGGGAGGTGTAAAGACAATTTCCCCAAAGGAACAATAAAGTATTGATTATTATTATAACAAATGAAAAATCCCTAACGCTCCTGCCCTCCAAAACAACATCTCCGTAGAGACGCGTCTGTGCCCCAACAGCCAGACAGAGACTCCGTGGAAAGGACCCAAAGGCCCCTTTCTGGAAAGTACCATCTGCCAGCGTTAACGACAACATGACTGGCGGGTGACTGACAGTAGCGGCTGGTATTACACACAAACGGCTCGATAAAGGAGCTTTTTAAGGTTCCACATGCAGGTACACTGAGGGAAAATGAGTTGTGAAAATGGAATTCTGCCAGGACCTTTAGGTCACCGATGCTTATCCACACACCGCTTAAAAAACAGCTCAGAACAGTGTTATCTGCAGCTTTGCGAATGTCTGCCTCCCTCTTTCCCACCTGGGGAAAGAGGACTTTTTGAAAAAAGGGCAATTTGAAAAGAGGAAGAGACTACACAATTTAGAAGAGATTTGGGTGAAAATTGGAGAGAGAAACACCCCCCCACACACATGTGGCTGAGATTGTGTGGTGGTTGGTTTTCACTGCAGCCAGCAGGGCTTCGAGTAGAACCCTGAGCCGTGGCTGCTCTCCCATGGGAGGGTTTCACCAAGAGCGTCTGATGTTAGCAGAGCTCTTCAACAAACGCGTTGTCGGGCCGAGATCCCACTAACCGCCGAGGCAGCGGTGGCGGTGACTGTCAGGCTGGCCTTAAAGCTGAGGGCCAGCGGGAGCTCAGAAGCCGCGTTCTCACAACAAAGGCCTGCCGGCTCAGTCTCTGGGGGAGCCTGCTCTTGTACCTTTGAGCCTTTGCAACCCAAGTTTGAGCACAATAGAAATGATAAATAAGAAACCCTAAAGCATCCAGTGGGCCAGCACAGACAATGACTGCAAAGAGGCTGCATCCTTAATGATTTTCCTAATGATTTTTTCTTGTGATTTCAGGTCTGCAATGCCTGTGTTTGTCCAGGGAGAGGCTCATGTGAAATATATTTCCGATCTGCACCCCCACCAATCCGTTCCTTTGTTCATGCACTGACTGACCTAAACTGAATTGATTGACAGACACTGCATGATTAACCTAGGCAGTGGCCGACTGAGACAGCACTCAATATCCTAAACTTAAGTGACTGACTGACCTGATTATCTGTGTTAAATAACATTGAGCTGGTCTTGAACCAAAAGTCAATGGAGGACACAGGTGCATTTTGGGTAGGACAACACAATTGCCGCCGTGATTGACAGTTAATTGTACATTGGCATCCCACCTGGGAGCCTCAATTGTCACTGTGAGCCTCACTGATGTCTAAAAAGCCAAGGGACACCAAGCTGTCATTCTGTTAACAGAGAGTCAAAAGCAGAGGGTGTCAATGCGTAGGGATACCAAGGACATACACCCAGAGCAGAACATGTGGCTCCAACTATATGTATTTCAGTGGCAAATCCCACAATGCACTGCATCACGATTCGAGGGAAACAGACGCCTGTATCTGTAAAGATGCAGATAAAGGTGGCATGTCCCACAAATCCAATTCAGAAAGCCAGCGGATGTGATGGCCTCCTATCAGGATATCTTGAACAATTATATCTTTAAAACTTCTGCAGACTTGTCTGTTTTTTCCCATAAGCCTCTGCGATGAGGGGGACATGACTCACAGCCCAGTGACTCAGAGGGATGTACACAGGGTGGCTGACGTGAATTTGGTTATGAATTTTCTACTTTCCACTGAGTGAAACGGATGTCGGAAACTGACCTTTCCATCAGAGAAGAATCAACAAAACATTGTATGCAATGTGACATACAATGCTAACATTTCACCTCAGTGATGTCCAATCCACGCATGCCGTTATGGTAAGCCAAACATTCAAGGGACATCTTAGCGTAACCAATAGAGGGCCAAAATTGTGGAAGTTCAACAAGAAGAGAAACACAGTGACCTTCGACCTTTCAAGTTCATCTGTGGTTCACTGTGGAAAGTTATATGTGTTGTGTGCATTCAGGCACTGCTAATGACCGTGTTAACAGGCACTGCAGCCCGGAATAATAGGGGGTGGGGCCTCTCACAGAGGCATGCTAATCTATCAGGTGAAACAGGGAGAATGGATGGCACAGGTGATCAATGAAGCATGAAGTGTGAATGGCCAGTAAATTCACAAACCTCACTGCGGATGCCCGAGGAAGATTTCCAGTTCAAATCCTGATGGGAACAGAATGATTTCACCATTGGGCCCTTGAACAAGGCCCTTAACCCCTAACTTCTCCAGGGACCGTCTGACCCTGTTTTCTCAATAGTACATCCCTTTGAATAAAAGCATCTGCCCAATAAATAAATGCAAATGCGCACACACGTTGGTGAAACATGGTGTTATGGACAGATTGTGCGAATAAGGGATCATAAACATGATCATCTGTGACTCACGGCATGGAGACAGGCTGTCACCTGCAGCATGATGTCATGGATTTTCCCGGACACCTCCACACATCTGTTAAGAAAAGCTTTCCTTTTTCCCATCACTCTCTCAAATCCACTCCATCCGGGCATTGGGGGGCGGGGCCACACTCACCGAACAGATGGCCGCCAGGGTCTCCACACCCCCTGTGGTCAGGGTGATGTAAGGGATCATGTTCTCTGCAAAGCCTGCCTCCCGCAGGATCCCATTGGTGTAGTACCAGATCTGTCAACAGACATGAAAACACAAAGGCACCCAATGGATTTGATTCAGGTATTCACAAAACCAGTCACCCACACATTCCCACTGGTGTCATGCCAAACCATGAAAACCATGCCCATTCATTCAGAAGAGCATTTGTGAGGTCAGGTAGTGATGTTGGACGTGAAGGTTCATCGCAAAGGTGTTTCATGGGGTATAGGTTAGGACTCAGTGCGGGCCAATCAAGTTCTTCCACACCAAACTCACCCAACCATGTCTTCAAGGACCTTGCTTTATGCACTGGGACAGAGTCATGCTGGAACTGCAAAGGACCTTCCTCAAACTGTTCCCACAAAGTCGGAAGCAAAGAATTGTCCAAAACGTCTTGGTATGCTGAAGCATTAAGAGTTCCCTTCATTGAAACAGTTGGTACAATGCAGTCAGGCAGGTAATGTTCTCCTAGCATCCGCCAAACCCAGACTCATCCATCAGACTGCCAGACAGAGAAATGTGATTCATCACTCCAGAGAACACCTTATCGCTCCTCCAGAGGCAAGGGGTGGCGTGCTTTACACCACTCCATCTGACACTTGGCTTTGGATTTGGTGATGTGAGGCTTGCATACTCAGCCATGGAAGCACATTCCACGAAGCTCCTGGTGCACAGTTTTTGTGTTGGGGTTTGGAACTCTGCAGTTATTGAGTCAAAAGAGTTTTGGCGACTTTTATGCACTATGCGCTTCAGCACTGGCTCTGTTACATTACATGATCTGCCACTTCATGGCTGATTTTTTGTTGTCTCTAAACGCTGCCACTTTGCAGTAACACCACTTACATTTGACCATGAAATATATAGCATGGAAGAAATTTCACAAACTGACTTATTGCAAAGGTGGCATCTTATGTCAGTACTATGATTAAATTCACTGAGCTCATAAGAACGACCCATTCTTTCACAAATGTTAGTAAACCTGACTGCATGGTTAGGTGCTCGATTTTATAAACCTGTGGCAATGGAGAGATGTGTCCCAATACTTTTGTCCATATAGAATATATATCATTTGTAATATTTCCATAACACTATTTGTTAGATGTTGACACTTTTTTATAAATACATCTGTTACCTCACTCTTAATACCCTCAGGCACTGACAGCAGGAGTTCTAAGATCTCTTAAGTTGCTTCCAGACACATTGACAAACAGGTTACCATGGAGCCTGCAGGCCATTTTTGGAGAGAGAGTAAATGAGGAAGGATGCAGAGAGGCAGCTGCTGCAGTCACTAATACCAAGGTCTAATCACGTGCCCAAGTCTTTGGTGTCAAGCTGGACCTGCCAATGGCTGCAGGGGTCCCAGGCTGAAAAATTCCCCTCCTCTTCTCTCTCAGACCAGTAGCTTAGGTTTGGAACTGAAACTCACAGCACCGACTCAAGAGTATAAGGCCAGAACAAACGATGTCACAGCTCAGCCCTGTCCTGGTTGGTTGGGGTAAATTTAATAGAAGAGTGTTAATGCAGCAGCACCGGCAAAATCAGGCATTAGGAAATGTGCTTCATTACGCTGACTATCTGTCCTCTCACGCAAGAGAATCTCTGACTTGCGAGGCTCACAGCCATTCAAAGCCCCCCCATAGAATTTAAACAACCTCCATCTTTATTTGTGCCAAAACCATCCAGGAAAAATAAGCATGCATAACCATTTTCAAACTGAGGGGCCTGAGTTGTAAAAAATGCATCTGAAAGACAGAATCGTGTTTCTCGCTGTTCCCATTACTGCGCTTATCCAGGAGAAAATTCAGACGCCCATTGACTATTCATTGAATTTCTGGCATCTGTAATGCAAAGTTCTGCGAAGATTAAATATTGATGATAACTCAACTCTTTGGAATGAAAGCCACTTCTTCCTCCATGTCAAGCAGAAATGGTTTTGGGGCAAGTGGCCCTTCAGGGCAGAGGGGTAGGGGTGGGCAGAGTTATGTGTGGGAGGCAGGGGGTGGGGGCCACCCGTTAGAGACAGAGATCGGCCAGGCTAGGCTTCAGTCTAGTTATTTGATTAGCAAATTAACTCATTTGGAACCCCATTTTTAGAAACTGTACAAACTCCAAAAAATGGTAGAAAAATAGCCTCCCAGAAGGTATATATGCCTACATGCACCAACCTGCAGGTGTCTCTTAGAAACCCTACAAACCATATTAACAGCAGGAAGCCCACAAACCATATTAACAGCAGCTTCAGGGATCCAGCCAAAGGTGCACGTGACCTGCTAAGGCATCACATCAGCTGCCCTCCGCGGAAGCGGCAGCATGCGGCGAATCACATGTCGGCACAGGCAGAGGGGGCTGACACCCAAAGAAGCTCACTCAGAGTGCGCTGCCATTCAGTCCCTTCCCCCCTCCCCACCCATCCCGTAGCCTGTTTCATCCTTTTTCTCCATTCCACCCATTTACCCCTTAACAATGGCATCACAACATTTCAAAGGCGTTTCTCTACAACACTACAGTTTAGTAATTCAATACCGGCCTGTTAATTATTCATATATAACCGCCAGCTAATATTTCAATGGCTGGCGTACAATGTTTATTTGGGGATGTAGGTAAACAGAATGTCACCGCTGCCCAGTTCCCGTATCTGCTGCTTCAGAGCAACACATCGTCTCATTTTTCACTGAAGTAAATATCAGACTATCGACTCACAGTCCACCTCCCTCGCAGCCACCGATTCCCCTGTTTTTTTCTTTTATCTCAGTCCACCAGTCCGTCAAGTAAACACAAAGAAGTGTTTATAAGGTTATTTTTTATTATCAAAATCAGACTTGGAGCATGGTACCGTACTTCATGGTAATGATTTCAATCACGTTTCTTGTAGTGTGACTGATAGAGGACTGAATGGGGCAGACAGTACAGCTCCAGGAGCCCGTCTCCCGTCTCCCACAATGCACGGCGGTCTGCTGAAGTCACACAGGAAAAGAAAACTCCAATTAAAGAGAATCTTTTCCTGCTGTTTCCCAGCATGTGCGGTGAGCTGAGTTTATCACCTACGGGCCACTGCTGCCTGGGCACACAGCCTTTTGCGCTTTTAAATGAAAGGTGAGTTTGTTCACAAAGTGACTTGCTTTCGGGCAGCGTTTACTTTGGAGGATTAGTCTTGTTACGCCGATCATTCTGAACAGGCAGTTTCCCTCTTTCATCTCACCAGCCACACAAATGCCTGATCTCATGGCTGCGGAGGGGCATGGCCTGAAATTAAAATATGCAAATGCTAATGAACAGTCCTGTCCTAATGAACAGCCAATGCGACCTGGCAGCTGTGGAGAAGCACAAGTAACTGACAGAAAGGGGGGTTTAGGGGAAATGCGAGACACCGGGGGGCAGCAGAACCTGGAAATAGCACAAAAGGTGTGTCTCTGGAGGTATGATCCCTGTATGATGATCCCATCATGCTTAGGGTTAGGTGTAACATGCTGGGTGGGGCCACTTTCCCATTATTTCGGTCAATTGGTCAATCTAGACTGAGGTACCTGCTTTTGGTAGTCCTCCTACTACAACAGTGATCCTGCCAAACCAGCAGCAAATGGACTGTTCTAGTACTAGTCTACAAGGACAACTATCACAGTAAAGGCACTGGGACTCAGGAGTGACAGTCAGGTAGGCAAGCAGGTTTGAGGAGTTTATAACTTCTGGCTGTCCCTCAGTCCTGTAACTGCCATGTGACCCTGTCAGAGATCCTGCTCCTGTTTTCCCGGCCAGCTTTCGGACAGCTCCGTCCTCAGCGGCGGGCCAGCAGGTACTCACCGCATTCAGGCCGCACAGCTGGTAGCAGGCCATGGTCACCACGACCGTGACCACCTGCCAGCGCACGGCACGGCACCGCAGTAGCTGGCCCACCGAGGCGGTGCGCATGGTGGTCTGGGCCCGGCTCTCAGCGTGGACCTCCTCCAACTCCGCCGTTACGTCCTCCTTACCCAAGAAGGCCTGGAACGCTGTGGGGCAGGGGCAGATGTCAGGAAAAGGAAACTCAGCCCCTCCCTGACAGCGGAGTTTCTCGGAGTTCCATCACCAGCTCCCGTGGGGCTCGACGCAAATGTGGCTCGTTGTGACCCATTCGTGCATCATAACCAGCCCAATTAGCAGAGCACAGGCACACTCGTTACAGGGAACAGGCCAACGGGGAAATCCCCTGGTGTAATTTATCCTTTAGCAAAATGTCAAAACCATTAAAATAATGGAGGCAATTTGGTAATTATGATAGGAAGGTGGGGGGGTCAGCATACTCCTGACCCTGAAGGAAGTCAGCCTAGCACCCCCCCCCCCCCCCGACAGGTCGTTCACGGGAGGAAATCAATACAGCACTGAGTAAGTAACAGCTGAATGTCACTTTGATGTGCAGGATCTTGCTGGTATTCAAAGACTGTGTGGAATGATTCGGGGGGGGGGGGTATAAAAACCTCACGCTTCCCTCCCTTTGCAGTCCCTTCATGTTTCTTCATGTTTCCTCACATTCTTACCCCCTTTATAATACCATGAAGCTGGTCTCTCTGTACCGCCCCTCCTTGTTCACTTTTAAGACTGCAGTTTCTCACAGATACCTGCTAACGCCATTCAGGCTTGGGGAGCGATGAAATACAAATGACTGTCTTAAGTAACCTGCCAAAATATCCCTCTAGCCAACTCCTAAATAATAAATCTGAAAAAGAAGGATGGTTTTCTGATGTGTTTATGAAGAAGGTGAAGCTGATGTCACGCCGTTTTCGGCAAAAATAGCACCTCTCACAGGATGTGTTGACGTTCCTCTTGTAATCAAACCCTCCTACCGGCAGCATAGGCCCCTCCTACCGGCAGCATAGGCCCCTCCTACTGGCTCCAGGCTGCAGGCTGCAAACTTACCTTTCTCAATGTCAATGTGCTTTTTTACTGATTTTTTTTTGCCACGCCCCATTTGGTGAGAGCTAAGCTGCTATTCCAGATGGATGCCTGTCAAAAAATCCACCAAATTCATGGAAATTTTGCAGTTATTTTGTTTTTAAGGAGGACAGGGGAAATACAACAGTGTCATGCATATTATGTGGTCCAGCTGTGAAAATCCTGGCAACATTAAAGAGCTCGACATCAAACTTAAAATAACATTTAGAAGTAAAACTACCAACCGCTAACATTAGCTACAGAGACCCAGATATCGATACCCAGAGTTATTTGGCAAAGTATTATGCTCTTTACACAAAGCTGGACCGGCACATAGGCTACCAGTATATCAGGACTACTTCTACAAATTAAGACAATGCTGTACCGGACTTCAGTTTTATTTGTAGAGCCCCAAATCACATGGACAACACATACTACACAGTCTGTTATAATTTCTCTTAGGATGGGATCATTTCTTCATTGCCAGGAATATTTTAGGCCAAACTGTATTCCATTATATGAGTACTGTTACTTGCTCTGTAATGTGACTAGATGGGAAAGGTGCTATGTGGAGACATTCTGTCTCACGGTTTTCACCCTGACGGCATTCCATATTAACGTATGATTATTAATGTTTTAAGAACACATGTTCTGTAGCCTAATAAAAAGTAATCTTTTTGACATTTCCGTACTCTTGTCTTTAGCTGCCATTTATGTAATCCAAAAGTAACTAAAAGTAATTCGTTACATTACATTTATTTTGAGATACTTAGTTTACATTACTGATTACATTTGTCAACAGGCAATTGGTAACTGTACCGGATTCAATTTTTAAAGCAACTTATCCAACCCGGCTCACAACTAAGTCATACACACCCCATTACTTTACTCTGTGAAGCAAAGGCGAGCGGCAGCTGTGTTATTTAAACAGAAATTGGCATATTTATAGAGGATGAAACCTTCCTCCTGCAGACCGTTAGAATCCTGAGCTGTTATTAGAGTGGGTGGCTTGCGAGTGACCCCCACAGCAAGAGGAGACAGTGCGGTCTCCACAGGGAAGATGCTCCTGTCAGACTGATGGACAGAACGGGGGCTCAATCACCATCTAAACAGGGTCATGGTCCTCAGGACTGGCCCAGTGGTGGGGGCTTGGAATGTGCTCACCAGCCCCCTCTGCCAAACAAAAAGAAGAAACAGCAAGGAAATTTACCCTAATAGACAGAAAGATGGATTGAGTATACCTTATCCCACTGACCGATATCCCAAGACATTAAGGTTTAACTGCTGCATTCGATGGAAATGAAACGCAGAGTGACACAAAATTTAAGGCAAAATCATGTCTACGAAGCTCACACGCTCATCCTGACTCATTCGCCTGCAGAGCTCACACGCTCATTCTGACTCATCAGTCTGCGGAGCTCACACGCTCACACTGACTCGTTCATCTGCAGAGCTCACACGCTCATTCTGACTCACCAGTCTACGGAGCTCACGCGCTCATTCTGACTCATCAGCCTACGGAGCTCACACACTCATTCTGACTCATCAGTCTGCAGAGCTCACACGCTCATTCTGACTCAGTCTGCAGAGCTCACACGCTCATTCTGACTCATTAGTCTGTGGAGCTCACATACACACTCTGACTCATCAGTGTATGGAGTTCACACGTCAATCCCTCTGATTCATTAGTCCGTGAGCCTGACTTCCACTCCTGTTAATATGCCAGTGGGACAGTGCTGGGCTGACTGATGACCCCCCTCACATCCTCACGTCTCAGCCAGAAGCCAGGACCCACTCCTTTCTCCAGCCTGCAACAAATAACCTAAAGGGCTGAGCAACATCCATATTCAGATGGAGCCTCTCTCAGGTTGTGAACTCCCTTTGGAAAATCACCTGTCTTAATTCAAAATGCAAATCGGAATCTGCGATGAAACTTTTCATACATTCCAGACTCAGAGGAGAAGCTTCTCAAAATAAATTTAAAAGGGAGCGTCAGAGATGTAAAGCCCTTCACATTTCCAGGTAAACCCAGCCTCACTTGACCCCACCCCCCATTTCCCAATTGATCACAACCAGATGGTTGATTAGAACATATCAAACTGATGCCCATTCCCCCGTCCCCCGGTTCCCAGTGGTCTGACATCACACGCACCAAACATATCTGCTCTTTTGTCTGAGTGATGGACATCATTATGCCTGCGTTCACGCACATCCGGCTGGGATACCTTCAGGGTGTCTGCTAAACATCCCACTGGACAAACTAGAAAAACAACTGGAAAATCTTAGGAAAAATATAAAACTGAAAAATATAGGAAAAAGTAGCTATAAAGGGCTTTTCAGTCAGTTGCTTTCCTGCCAGTCGGCAGAATATGCTTTTCATACAGACAGGAGCGTATGACCCCCAGAAGGCCGCAGGGGATCAGCACAGCCCAATCAGGCCTGACAGAATGAGGCCTCATCCTCAGATCAGCGCTGTTTGTGGCTACAGCCCCCCCCCCACCCAGAGGTCCACGTCTAGCCCTTCTTCTGTCTTCTTTCTCTTACGCACATGAGTCTCTTTGTGCCCTTGTCACCTATCAGTGGATAAAACTAATCTAGTGTCCCGAAAAAAGACTGTGAACTTTTTGTGAGGATGATGAGTAATCCTGAGCATCTCCCAGGAGTCCTGGGGGGCAGAGAGCCATGAGGCAGAGTCGACAGAGAGCGGGATCAGAAGATCAGCATGGCGCATGTGGAGCAGCAGAGCCGTGCAGGGTCTGAGCAGAGCCCCAGGCATCCATGTCTGTCTGTCCACTCTTTAAACTGTATAAACAGAAATGCATGATTCAACAGGAATGGAAGCTGTTTTATGGACTAACGAGTCAAAATTTGGGGGTAACAGAAGTGTATTTGTAAGTTGTAGAGAAAGTGAGCATAAGATTACTGTATGTGTGTATTCCCCTGTTGAGTTTGGAGGGGGCAAAGTCATCGTGTGTTACTGCATTGCATGTGACCCCCCTCCCTCATTCTGATACCCCACTGTTTATGTAACTGAATGCACAGCAGGAAGCAAACTTCACAGTGAGTTTCACTGTGGGATGTGCAGCTGCCATTCTCCCCAACATCCACAAGATGCTGGATGTAGTGTTTAGTGGCTTGGATATGCACTGCATGTTCCCGGTATGTGCACAGGCCTCGTCCCCCAGCTCCATGAGCAGGTACACATATGTTATGTATAACATATGTATACAGGCCTCGTCCCACCTCACTATGTGCAGGTACATATACAGCGACTGAAAATATAAAGAGGCCACTCTCTATTTTTAAACAAATCTGCACTTTTAAATCCTGGTTTAATCCTCGTTCTGCTGCCACAAGGCTAGTTTCTCATGAATCGTAGGATCACATCATGTGACCTTCAAATGAAATGGGAAACATTAAGTGCATTTGTAAAGTGCACTGCTAGGACTGTGCATATCAGGCTCCTAGAAGCAGGACTGAAGTCGCATAAATCAAGCAGAGAAACAGGGAAGAACCAGGCTACACTTTGTGTATTATTCATAGACACACACCCATAACACTCTCTCCATGTGCAGATATTTATACATGTTATATATGATATTCGTGGTATGTTTCCTACACATGTACCCGCACAGGCCTCGTCCCTCCTCTCCATTTGCTGGTATATATATGTTATATATGATATGCACTGTATGATTCCGGTACAGGTACCTGTGCGGGCCTTGTCCCTCCGCTCCATGTGCAGGTATATATATGATATACCCTGTATGTTTCCTGTACAGGTACCTGCGCGGGCACGGGCCGCGTCCCTCTGCTCCATGAGCAGGCATATATATGTTATATATGAAATACCCTGTATGCTTCCTGTACAGGTACCTGTGCAGGCACGGGCCTCGTCCATCCACTCCATGTGCAGGAATATATACGTTATATATGATATACCCGGTATGTTTCCTGTACAGGTACCTATGCGGGCGTGGGCCGCGTCCCTCTCCTCCATGAGCAGGCATATATATGTTATATATGATATACACTGTATGTTTCCTGTACAGGTACCTGTGCAGGCACGGGCCTCGTCCATTCACTCCATGTGCAGGCATATATATGTTATATATAGGGCTGTCAAAATTAACAGGTTAACGCGGACTAATCCATCATCATGATTAATCTGATTAAAAATTTTTACGCAATTAACCCATCGGCAGTGCAGAATGACTCAAAATCCCTGAAATGTCTCTGTCAATGCATTTCGGGCAGTTTTGGTGCATTCCTCAGAACTCGTATTACGAGTCAGATTCCGAGTTTTGAAGCCGGAAGTGACGACATGCGCGCTCCCGTTTCTCAGAGATCCGAGATATATCTTGGAGCAGCACAGAGGATCCAGAGTTCAGAATCCAAGATGGCTGCGCCCTTTATCAACAGAAGGGAAAGTTGTAGTTTTATACTGTTTAAGTACTACTTCTCATTTGTAGCTCATTAAATCGGTCGCACACACTATGACTATACCGTCCAACTTATCTGTAGACGTGTT
>JAODLD010000016.1:19841013-19855876 GCA_026781065.1 Mormyrops boulengeri
GGTCAAGGAGTGTGTTTATTAGAAAGTGAAAATTGGCAGTCATTCTCATCATCTGACTCATGTGGCATTACAGCCTTCAGAGCCTGCACCAATAAGCAAATGATGCACTGAAAGTCGTCCTCTCTTTACCTCCAGATCTTCTACACACAGTACCACACTGTCAGAGAAGCTTTTTCCCTTGTGTCCCAGGACACTGCAGACACCAAAGGGCCATTCCCCCAGGATGAGTCGCTTAGGCCCCACAACAGCCTGCTGGTGACTGAGCTGTTCCCCATCTATATTTCTATCATTCTTATTAAATCACAGTATATGGTGAGACTGAGCTGTTCCCCATCTATATTTCTATCATTCTTATTTAATCACAATATATGGTGAGACTGAGATGTTCTCTTATGTATATTTCTATCATTCTTATTTAATCACAGTATATGGTGACACTGAGCTGTTCCCCATCTATATTTCTATCATTCTTATTAAATCACAGTATATGGTGAGACTGAGATGTTCCCCATCTATATTTCTATCATTCTTATTTAATCACAGTGTATTTAATCGCATGGTCTTGTACTGGGGGAGGAAATTCATGTGAAATGAGGCAACATACAATTTCCACACACCCTGGGTGGGGGCACGATTCAAACCCACAACCGCAGAGGTGTGAGACAACAGTGCTGCCCACTGAGATACCCTCTATAGCCAACCTAAAGCAACATGTGGATTCTGCAGTGGCAGCCCAGCTGAAAACTTCGCTGTTACATTAGTGAATCTATAAATCTCATTAAGTTGTTCCCAGGAAGCATCTGGTCACAGAAAAAGATGAGAAACAAAGTAACTTAGGTCACAGCTACTGTCCTTTAAATCTGTGGCTATCAGCTACAGAGCCACTAGAACCCAGGCCTGCTGGGGACAGCTCTGCAATCAATCAGAGGAGGTTTTTAATGCCTTTGTTTTTGGTGTCAGATGTGATTAGGAACTGTATGAGAGCATCATCCCAACTGTCAGCAACACCCCGGCCGGCGGGTAGTGACGTCACCACAGGGACACCCTCTGCAAGCCAACGAGCTGCCGGAACTCAGCCACCTCCCCGCCTCCATCGCAGATCCATACTGCTCAAGCCCGCTAGCAGGAGGACACTTCAGGACCTTCAGACGTCTGAAACTCGCTCATGGTTAACCGGCAGTCTGCCTGCAGCAGCCAATTAAACCCAAAGCATCTTGCATGCGGATTAAAATGTTCCTCTCATTTGAGTACTAATGCAACTCGGATTTAACGGTGAAGCCAGCTTAAGGACACAATGGCTGCTGGGCCTTCTGTATCTTGAACACATTTAATGACTGTTTGCATTTCATGCAATGCCATCGTGCGGGACAGACAGGCTGTGCCGTGGCACTACCCCACCAAAACTCTCTGACCCCCCTGCAGCCATCAGGTTGGGGAGCAGGGTGGCCTGGATTCCCTGCCGTGCAAGGCTTATGAAGCAGGCTTGGAACTGACAGCCTTCACAGCCACCAGCGGACCGGGCCACGGCAGGTCTGTCTGAGGTGACACAGTACTGCATTCTCTCCTCTACGCAGCAGAGTCCAAATCCACTGGGTAACACCGAAGGTGAAAGGCAGGCAGAGCTAAATACGAACAGCGGGAGCCTCCAAAACCCAAGGCCGTTCAGTACACCCTGGCAGAGAGCCAGACACGTCGACCTGGGGCGCGTGCCAGACGCCCAGGTGCGGACCCCCATCCCCGCCGGCACTGCAGGCGATTTCCAATGTTTTCACTGCGGCTGATTTTCATTACATGTTAAATCATGTTAATTATGCAGCTTCTGCGCCTGAAATTACAGGACGCGAGGAGAGTAAGTTTTGAATTGGGCCTCGCAGGCAGTGAGGGAGGATATCTAATGGATTTTGTGGCAGGCAAGCGACCTGAGCACACCTGCAGGGGGCGGTGTTGTGTGCCTTTTTGTAATGTTTACTTGGGGTTGGGGTGATCCAGCATAAATAGACATTTGAGGTCAAACTCTAGCCTAGAGGCCCAGTCACCTCTGCTGCAAGAGCAAGCAAATGTACTCTGCCAACCCCAAATACTTACCTCCATCTGTAAACAATTATATCCCTGACAGCAATTGGAAAATAAAACCGGAAATGAGCTAAAATTACAAAAAATATATATTTTCTCTAAATGAATACAGAAACACCATGTTTGCAATGGCAAAAGGGAGACAGAGACTAAACAGGACTGATCAGTTCAGGAGGTCATGTGAACTTTATGCACAACGCCATTGGTTAACAGCACATACTGAGCATAAACTGGGAAACCTGGGAAAGGACAAACAGATCCAGCTGCGGGAGCAGCACCACCATGGCACGGAGTGTGCCGGCTTTATGGTGACCCTCACAGAGCCCTCCACTTGCCTGCATTACACGGTTGCCCGAGAGACTGTTTTCTGGTGGCTCGCAATGCACGCCTCTCTGAAGCTATCTGGGTCAGGTGCCTGGCTTGGAGATGCACCTGCCGCTTTCCCCCAGGGGAGAGGGATCATACCAGCACCAGTCAAAGCTTCAAACACCACCTGGCGCCCCCCGCAGGTTAGGCGTGGAGGTGTGTACGGTGGTGCCTCAGCCGAGCCTCTGGCGCTTCAAAGAAGAACCTGTGCTCCTGAAGCCCGGCGATGTCAGGTAATAAATCTCAGGCTGCACGCTCAGCCTGGCCGGAGCGGCGGGGCGCGGCCGTGAGCCACCTGTACCGCGGTTAATCTCCAGCACTCACCCTGTGGCGGATCCTTCCGGGGCTCCTGCCTGCACGCCGTGTGCCAGGCCCATGGCCACCCAGCCTGCACTGCTGCCCCCAAGCCTCGCCAATGATTAACATGGGCCCTCCCCATGTCACATGTCTACGCTGGGAGCAAAAGATCAGGGGGCGTGCCTTCGACCTGCCACTGGGACCGCCTGTGCAATCCTTTCCCTCTCTGTTAACAGCGGACGCCTTTCTCTGCTGCTCCGACATTTTCTTATATCACATCATCATACATCAGTAAGTCCACTGCAATCTCTGTATAACAAAAATGTGTAGTATAATTCCTAAGCAATGGGTGGTACTCTTGCCTCACACCTCCTGGGAGGGGGTTTGAATCCCACTCCAAAAGTGATAAAACATGCAGTTGGGTGAATTGCTGGCAATAGCTTGCCCATTGTGGATGTGTCCTGCAGTGGTCTGCTGTCATTGTCAGGTTGTACCCAAGCCAGGTGAATTATTCTGCCTGGCATCGGCTCCAGCTCCCCACATAGGGTGAATCGCATGCTGTTTGGCATGTTAAGTTGTTCAGAACCTTGAAGTTGTGATTTTTGCCTTTAACCTGGGAAATAAAAGAGCGTTTGAGTGCTCAGGCAGATTGAAGCCAGTGGGAATGCCAATCTCATGGCCATTAGTCACCGACACGCTCCTGTACTCAAGCTGACTTACAGAGCACATGTGGTTTCATTAAAGCCAGCAATGGTCATTTGTGCAAAAGCTTCTCTGTTCCTCACTCATTACCAGCTAATTAAACAACTCCTGCTTTCACCCTCTAGCGGTCTGACGCTGCATATCTGCTGATATAAGGGTACAACCACAGAACCCAGACTCAGCAGGTTTTTGTTGCAAGTACACATTCTTAACCATTACGCCCCCTGCTTGTCAGACACTTATCTGCATGACTAACGGGAGCACTGCTCCATGAAAACAGTCACCTGCTTTCGTATCTTATTGTGAGTATGCAGGACAAAATATACAAGAATAATTGGGATTCAGGGCAGTACCCACACAAGCCTGTTGCGGTCGACTTCGTTAGTCTGCCATCTCTGCACAGCTCCCTAAGCGACCAAGGTAAACTTGGTCTCCATTGTAAACCGGAGATTTAATACATCTCAGCAACACCATTCTAAGGCAGAAAATAGGGAGGGAGGGAATGAAAAGGGGCAGGAGAGAGAGGTGGCGTGGGCAGCCACCTAAACAACGTGTCACAGGTGCTGTTAGTACGATGGCGGAGCGTCAGCAATTGGCCTGAAGAATCAATGCCCTTATCAAACGCCTGCCCTCCACAGTCATTAATTAACCACCTAAACAACTTGTTGCAGGTGCTGTTAGTACACTGTGCACGATGGCGGAGCGTCAAGAATCGCCCTGAAGAATCAATGTCCCTATCAACCGCCTGCCCTCCACAGTCACTAATCAGCAACCTTCGGCACAGCACGTTTATTATCGTTCATCTCCAGTGTTGAAGTTCAGCCGCTGCCTACAGCGTCGCTTCCCAACGCAGATTTTACAAGAACAATTAGGGGGATGAGAATTGGGGGGGGGGGGATCCACACAAAAAAAAAATATAGAATTTACTGTTGGCCACACTGTTGCCTCCTTGTGGCCATTTTCAATATTGCTTGGAAATTGTACACATATTTAATACAACTTAATACAACAGCCATGGTGGATGACATATAGAAACACTGTTCTTTAATAAAAAGTTTGATTTTTGGGAAGTAATTTCACTTAGATTCATATGAGCTACACTTGAAAAAGGATAAGACTAACATCCCTTCAGCGGCTGGTGCCATTCACAGTGAGTTACGCATCACTGTGCGAAATAACTCTCCATTGTAACTCCTCCATACAGCTGCATATTTCACACATTCCTGTAAAACTAAGGCTAAGACTTGTCATGTGACGTGTAGCGGTAGCCATGGCAATAGCTTTCACTTGCTGTAGAAAGGTGGTCCATTTCCTCATTGATATTGGGGGAGATTCGGGATTAAATGTACCCCAAGTTATGGTGGAGTGTCGTTTCCCTCCCTCACTTCTCCCTTTGTTGCTTATAAGGATGTTCAGCTGACCACATGGCCATGTCACACTGCAGTGTTACGCCCCAGAATGCGTCATTTCGGCTACTGGATGGACACAATGTACATACACACACCTATTTCACTGACATGTAGTAACCTGCAAGGACCTGAAATTCTAGGAATTACTAGGCAAATGTGGATCTTGCTTTATCTTCACTTCTAGCCAACAATTTCAGTCAGATTAATCTCCAAATAAGAATGGATTGTTTAAAAATAGAGCACACTCAAAATTTGGTCTGCGTATTTTCCCAAGTAAAACAGGAAAGCGTAGATACTATATGTGCAGATTTGTTAAGCAAATTATTATTACTATGACAACAGGGCAAAAAAATGATCTTAGAGTGGAAAACAACAACAGTAAAGTTAACAGTAAACTGCAATCTGAACATAATCTCCGGAAGTACTAGGTGCAGTGTGCTGTGTGACATTGCTAAGATCACAAAAGCTGAAACACAACCTCAACTCTGTAAAGCACACAAGCTAAAACATCAAGAATGGGCACAGACACGTCGTGAGACTGATTTTACAAAGTTTCTGCCGACAGATGAGATTAGAGTGACTCCTGAAGGAGCAGATGGACAGGGCAGGGGATGGACACCTTCAAGCACCAGCAAGCAGGTAGAGGAGAGATGCTGTGGGATACAGTTATCAGGCATGGACTTCTTGGTCCTTCACCACTTACTGTTGATGTGAAAGTTAACTACAAGATCTACTGCCAATTTCTAGAAAATAACATCACAAATAATCATAATGAACTAAATCCCATGTTCTCTGCTACCAAGTATGGTCACATATCTGTAACGATAAACACCCCTATAGCTGTAACTAGCCTGGTCTAAATTTCCTGGCACAAGTGCCTCATGCCATAAGGAGACTAACTTGCAGAGGTTGTTTTTGACTTGGTCTGGTTGTAGACACACTCACCTGATCATCTCGAAAGAGTCAGTATATTGGATGTGTTTCCAGCCACTTAGAGTTCAGTCTAGCAGAGCAGACAGACAGTCTTGGCCTTATCAGCTACTCACTCTCTGGTGTTGGTGTATTTTATTGGGATATCAAAATGTCCCAAACCCACCGATTATGACTAAATGTTACCAGCATTAGCCATGACCAACTCACACCCACAATTATCATAATGTTTTCCATGTTGAACATCTACTTGTGAATTTAAGTTCTGCTTGTGTCAATAGCTGACTGCTGATCAAATTCAGTGGCTGCATCCTGCAAAGGCTGCATTCAAAGGCCAAATGCATCACAGCAGCACCACAAGGCTGCCCCACTTTGAAGGCTCCTTCAAAAGAGGCCTAGGAATTAGTCTTTCCTGTTTCGTGAAAGATAGGCCCTATAGATCCTTTGCATTCCAATATATCCCAAGAAGACTCATTCTGTGAAGGTAAATTGGGTGTGTCCCAGCAAGGTGACAGGATCAGTGCTTCGTGATGCATGGGTAAGGGCAGGAACAGCTGGTGACGGAAATAGGAAATCATCCATAGGCCAGATCGTCCCATTTATCTATGCTTTCTTTTTGACCTTCGAAGGTTGCAGCCCCAGAATTGGGACAAAGCCAATGAATGTATTTATTTCATTTCATTGGGCGTAGTGAACCGAAGATAATGCAGTAAGGCCGTAAACGGTACACATATTCGTTGTGTACCGTTACAGCCTTACTATATACACACCCCCATTTTGGTGACATGTATCAACCTTTGTCATTACGCCATGGGCAAACGCGGCACAAGGTCAGGTCACCGCAAGAGTTCAGCTTGGGGGTTCCCAACGTTTTCTAAATAAGCCGTAATCATGGAATACTACTGAGGCTGATTTAACTGTTTTAATTTATCTTCGTGCAAAGCATCAGGGGACCGCATATGCAGCACCATTATGCAGCATAACAAGGAGAGCCACCAGCCCCACAGTCAGCCCCGCAGAGCTGAAGATCTTTCAGCCACGGAGGCTCATATCTTGGTCTCCTATACAAACTTTTGCCTTGCCTGCACTCACCCAGTGAACCGCCTCATTAAGAGCTTCATTAATGCAGTGCCTAGGCATTAATGCAGTGCCATGGCAGAATGAAGTGCAGCAGCTACAGCAGCCTGTGTAATTATAAGTCCTGGAGAGGGTCCTCAGATTGCCCTGCTCCTCATTATGGATCCATAGAGACAAGTCACTAATTTATTCTCACCCTTCATATCACATAGGCTGCTCTGTATTATTCTGTAAATCCTCATTTCTAATAACTGAAAAGGTAAATATGCACTGTGACATGCAAGACTGACTTACTTATATAATCTTGGTTCATTGCATTAAAATAACTCAAATTATTTACAATAATTATTCTTGGGCCCTGACCTGTAGCAACTCGACTCATTTTACTAAAAATCACTACCGATGTAGTGTCTGTTCCAGAAAACTCGTCAGTTTTTTCCCCTTGACGAATTAATAATAAAGTAACACTTACTGGCTATATTACAGTGTCCTTTAAAGGCATAAAGTTGCATTTGCTTACATTACAAACACTTCCAAGAAGTGTTGGATTAAAAGAAAAATCTAAAGGACTCAATCAAAATTAAATACAAAGTTTATCCCCATCGTCGGTGCAGTATAACGTGGACGGCATTGGTAACGGAATACAAACGCAACTAAGATATAACGCAAAAGCAAAGAGTCCGGGCGAAAACGTGGGAAAGAAAGCGAAATGCACGGGACTCACGTTACTTTTTAAAATGCATTCACAGAAGTTTCCGGATACTCCCCCCAACAGCCTTCCCGACGGCCGGCGGCAACCTTGTGCCTCCGAGAGCCTGCCAGGCTCAATTTAATGCGATTTCCGCCGTCACATGGCCATATTTCGTGAAACTCAATTTAGAAAATGCTCCAGAGATCCCTAAAGTATGGACGCTGATCACAAATGTGGCTCAGGGGAGTCTCTGGAGCTCAGCTTCAAGTAAAACAGCCGGTTCTCGGCAGGAGAGCGCGATGGATGGGGGCGCAATTAAATCTAAATTAAATTCATAACACTAAGTAGTAAAACAAACTAATGAATCCATGTACAGATGAGTGATTGCATGGACGATCACGCTGTACCTCGCCGCTACCTTGTTAAAGGCCTAAGGGAGAAACGCCTCTCTTTACAGCGAAGGAGCGGAGCCCTGACTCCCTCTGCAGAGCAAACTGTGTATAACAAGCACTTTTCAAAACTTTCCGTGGTTCAATCATTCGGGCCCCAAGCCGGCCAACATTTTTGTCCCATTCCGTCACCCGTACACCTGCTGTCATTAAGTTATCATAAACATTCGCTTACCTGGATCCGGCTTGCAGGTGGTGGAACAAACCCCACAGGGGGCTAAGGACCAGAGCAAAAAACATAAAAGATGTGGGGAAACGCGGAATGAAATGACTGCCAAAAATCTGATCTGAAAACAGTTTCAAATTAGCGGGTGCATAGGTGAAGCTCCGTGGGACCTCCGTTTGTCTCCTTACTTAATCCAGCCCACCGTCCCACGTGTAGTCCTTTAATATGCCTGTTTATCGTATTGCGTGGCACGTGACACATCTTTACTTGAATGTAGTAAAATACGCGTGACTTCTGTGCGCTTCTGCAGCGGAGACCACCTCCTGAAACCTTTAGCGCGGATGTCATAAGCGTTTGCTTTTTAGTCATGAACAGCATCAATTTATGATCACATTTTGAGAAGCGGTTCTTAAAGGCCATAGATCTTCATTTTATGCGTAGCTATATAGATTATCCGCGATTGTGTTTCTATTTTAACTTGTTTTTCGGCAAGTTAGTCTCCTCTCCGCGCTCTTTAGGCTTTTTCCATATGCTGCCTGTAGATACGTATATATTGATGATACATCAATACCCAGTCGGTCTACGGCTCTGTCAATTGTAAAATCTGTCAGGGTTTTGTACAAGTGACATGGTGCTTAGATCTATTTGCATAAATGCTAAACTGATCACGGAACAATCGATTTATCCAACATATCATAAACTAAACTTAACAGATCTGAAGAAAACCCTAGCAGAGGATGGTTTCGATCCATCGACCTCTGGGTTATGGGCCCAGCACACTTCCGCTGCGCCACTCTGCTACACCCAAGAACAAAGCTATTTACAGAAGCATATGGGCAATACCTGATGTAATAAAAAAAGCTGTGCATGTGTATATACATACATATATACACATACATATATATATTTTTAAAAAAAAGCATAAAACATTTATATTCCGTGCTGCCTGATTCTTATTTTTTCCAATGTAAAATTAGCCGGTGTTCCATGGTGTGCAGACAGGCGGATCCGTGCGCCGGGCTCCGGCCGAACATGCTGGTGGCTTGATGGATGCATCTTCTGGGGGGCTGCCCCATAACTCCCAACCCAATGACAACGGTAACTAAACGACTCATAAAAATGTATTTATTAAAGAAAAAATGGGCCATATGTCTCAAAACCGGGATTACAGGATCATTATTCATTTACCCATAAAAACACTGCAGAAACAATGAGTGAGATACAAAAGCATTATGCGATTCTGAAGACCATACAAAGCGCCACCAAGTACACAGTATTTCCATCATAAATCTTACTTTAATTTTCATTTTTCACTCCATCCCTTCCCCAAACCCCAGTCTGAGTGTGACCACTGTGGATGACAGAGAAACAACCTGCAGTCAGAGGGATGAGGCGGACCCCGGCCCCGCACCGGAGCACGGTGGGGGGGCACAGCCTCTGGAATGTCAAGCACTGAGCGGGAGTGGGAAGCCCGCAGAATGACACGGTAAGTGCCGCTTACTCTGATCTCGCTCTCATGTAAGAGTAACCCCACTACAGCCTTTAAGATGAAGGAAAAGACATTTTAGGCACAAGCTGCATAGCGATGATGGCGGTGAGGGTGAGCCGAGGGGCCGAAATGGTGGGGGGGTTAAATTAAAATAAAAATGCCACGACTTCTACAGCAGTTCTAGTCCCTGACGGTACTTCCGGCCCCGGGGCTGGTTTAGAATTTGACAGTCCACTGCTTGACGCTGGCGTCGTGGGAGGCCGTCACTAGGGTGTGCTCATCCAGCCAGGCCAGGCCACTGACGTGGTGGAGCCGGTGGGCATCTGTGGGGGGGGACAGAGGGTCTGTGAGGCTGGGTACTCATGATCAGGACTACTGTGGGAGTATTATGGGGATTTTTGGACAGATGGGCATTGAACCCCCACACTGGTGTTAAAAGTGGCTCCAGCTCTGCCCAGTTGGGCACTGCCCATTCAGCTCTGCCCACTCTATCAGAATTTAATTTTTAGTCATTAAATTTCAGTTGATTTAACTTGGAGTGATACCAGAATGTCATGGAGGGGATACAATTCATATTTAATACATAGATATATATTTCATTGCATGCTACCGGTCTTACTTAAAGAACGCTAGGGACACACAATCCCACGTCTTAAATTAGACAGTTCCGCAGAGCTGGGCTGCCATCTGGATTCAGGCATACAGCTGACTGAGGGCTTATGCTGGTGTCTGATCCCAAGGAAAGCAGGGGCAGCTAACACCCCCGCGCCGTCCGCCAGCCAACACTGCCCCATGGCATCGCGAGGTTCCAAGGCGGCAGACTCACCTGGGATCTTGACCCGTTTGTCTGGGTCACTGACGGCCCACAGGTAGACCAACATGTCCATGCCCCCGCTGGCAAAGTGCTCATTATCCGGGGACCAGGCTAGGCAGACCACCTTGGCGTGGTGCCCATAGAAGTCATTCTTCACCTGGGAAGGAAGATGTGGAGGCCGCAATCAAGCCTGACACCTCTCACCGGAAAAACAAACAGCCACAACTGAGGCACAAGACGCCGATCAACTTACGGCGTATCCGTCGGCCACACTGAAAACTGTGATGACCTTCTTCTCATCGGCCACAGCCAGGAAGGCACCGTCGTTGGAGTATGCCATGTCCGTAACTGGCCCCTTGGCCTCCATCGTCTTCCCATCATCCTTCAGCGTGTTCCCTTGGATGGAGAACAAATGTACCTTTCCATCCTGGATGCAACAGAAACACTCTGTATCAGAGGCCAACAGGGGACATAGCGGTGAAGAACAGACCCAGACATATGCAGTGTGTACACTCAGGCCTGGGTAATCCAGCAATGATGCCAACAATCCCACTGACTGCACATCAGATGTCTAATGTTACAGGTGTAACAAGTGATTTTATGTTAAAGACAGCATCTCTCTCTTCACTGGTCCACTTACAGCTCCGCCCACTGCTGCAGTCCCGCCTCCAGGGTGAAGGGCAGCCGACTCAGGCTCAAACCCCAGGTTCTCCAGAGTGAAGCACTTCTTCTTGTCTTTCATCAGAACCAGCTGTCCGGGCACGAGAGAGATGATTTGCCAACATTTTATGAGTTTAAACAGGCCACTGGACTCACAACTGACATTACCTGCCCAATGCAAACAGCTAAAGCATATCCCCCTGGTCCCACTGCGATGCATTTGGGCTGGAAGTCCATCTTCAGCAGGTCAGAAGCACTAGAGAATAAAAGCTCCATAAGAATGGTACAATATACCACTCAAAATGAGCCACAAACTCACAGGCACAGAGATTCAAGGGACCTGCTAACTATTTTCTCTGAATAGTGATGAAAATAGATGTCTGGCCAATGCCAGCCAACCCCCACCAGCTGGAAAAGGCAATAAATCACAGGTCCCAGCATGAAGCAGCCCAGCTTAGGCAGGACAGGAAAGGATGGTCAAGGCAGGTAGAGAGATTAAGGCAAGTAAGGGGTTAAAGTGAGAAGCTAAGTTCAAAGCATCTGTAGCAATTAGCAGCAAAGGGAAACGTCACGGACATGCTGTATTCTATTCTCCCTCAAGTAGAGCAGGATATTCCTGACGGCAAGAGACCACCACAGCAGACCACCACAGGAGCTACCTGGCTCACCTGTACTCCTTCCTGCTCAGGTCAGTGAAACGCACAGTGTCGTCCATGCTGCACGTGACCAGCCGTCCGTCCTTGTCCACAGCCATCTTAGCTACCAGGTTGCCGTGCCCTTTGCCAGAGAATCCGTCATTATCCCCAGTCTCAGCGTCCCAGTAATGTGGGAAGGGTTAAGGAAAGCAACTAGGGGACGGCCCGTGCTCCGGTGCGGTGACACGCCACCTAGCTGTCAGACTGGCAACAGCAACGACCAGGAAGCCTCCCCCACAGGGCAGGGGTCAGGCTGCGGTCCCCCCAGAAAGGATATTGATGTGTCCGTCATGGCTCCCGGAGTAGATGTAAGGCCGGCCCTCATTCCTGTGAGCCGTCAGCGACTGGATGGACTTACTGTGTCCCTGCAAGATCACAATTCAACATGGCGTCAGCGAGGCTGGATTTATGGCTAATCCTCAGCCGCAGATGGGTGGCGAAAGCCCACATTTATCACAGGGATAAACAAACTCCCCCAAAATCCAGAGACAACCGTGAACCCGGAAACCTCAAACCAAAATAAGATATGAAAATAAAATCAAGAACTAAATTAAAACAAATATTGCTTCCGGAATTTTAAATGATCGTTTAAAAAAATATATTACTTTGTTACATTTTTAAATACTGTTTAGCCATTAACAATTTGATTAATTACCGTTAACAACACCTGGAAGGTTTTGTCTGTTTTATGAACACAGCACGTAATGTTTACTGTTTTCACACAGGTTTTTTTTAAAGGTCTCACGCAAACAGCTCTACCACTCTCAGGCCATCATCCTTGGAAACAAAATTACTAAAATGTAAACAAACAAAAATACATAAAAAACCAAATAGAATATAATTTTTTAAAAATTATATATTAAAAATAAACTAATAAAACACAGAATACAAAAAGTGAAACTGGATTCCAAATGAAAGTTGAAAGTAAACTTTAAATCAGAACACTGCCATGAACCCAAAAGCACAGGCTGAAGCATGCGCGCGCACACACACACACACACACACACACACGACACACAGACATGGATGTAGTCATATCTATGAGCCTAATCCTAACAATGACAGCCTTAACCCTTACCCAGCCCTCACCAAAAAATGGTGAATTAAAAAATGGTCATTAAAATAAAAAAGTTTTTGATTACATTGTGGGGACCAAATGTCCCCACATGTATTTATAAAGTAATGTATATTTGACCCACGCACACACATGCTAAACGCCCCTCCACCCCCCACCTTGATGATGCGCAGCGGCCGGTCGGGGTTGTTCCGGTCCAGGTAGTTGATGTAGCCAGACAGCGAGATGCTGAGCAGGTGGCCCTTCTGCCACAGGCAGCCCAGCTGCTGGTCCAGGACGTCGGCGCCAATGTGGAAGGTGGTGACGGCCATGTTGGCCGCCACATCCCACAGCTTCACCGTCTTGTCCCCGGAGGCGGAGATCAGCTGCGTGCTGTCAGCACTCCAGCTCACCTGGGGGGTAGGAGGGGGCCATGTTGAAACATGCCTGACAGACGGCAGTTAATGAAACTGATCTCTTAGGCAAATGGTTGCCGGGGGGGGTGGAGCAATGCATGACACAGCAAACACAGGACAGCATCATAGCTGTTTAGGCACCCCTGTGAAATCCCACCAAGGATGGCGAGGGCTTTCACAGGGATTCATTCAGACGATGTTCTGCCAACAAATAGAGCCTGTGGTAGCCGAGCCGGCTGTAAACCCTGCACACAGGTCCGGATCAGCACGTCAGCAAAACAGCGTTTGTCATAGCAGCCACCAGCAGAGGGCACACTAGTTTTGATCATTCAACCAACTGCATTTTATCTCATCTGCATAACCCTCATAGATGTAATCTACAGGGGGGAGGGGGGGCAACAGGAATACAAATGACATCACACCATGGAGAAATACAGAATTTTAATCCATGATGAATCATTGCAAAAGACTGCATGTACTGAACCATTACAGGACATGGCCCAGCGAGGCTGAAGTATCACTGCTGTTCATATAAGGAGTACACACACACACACAAAGTAGACACTGCACCCGTAACTTGAACAGGAAGGCCTCAACTGGATATTTACATTAATCTATTGTACAGAAATAGTCCAACATGCTGACTTATCATGGTGGGAACGCCCCTAGTTCAGAAAAGAGGTGGTACATACCAACATAAACACATACCAAGGGTAGTGACCTATCCAAACAAACTATTTTTAAAGAGGGGGAGGCCTCATGTGCATCTGTTCCCTCTTGACTGCGAACTAACGCGCAGGCCATTTCTGCTCCATTAGTGAATTCATCACCACTAGAGGATGAAACGTCAATACCCTGAATAAACGAGGAGCTTGGCTCCTTCAGAATGGACCAAACAGGACACGTGGCCTCCATCACACCCCCCCCACAGGCTGTGACCCAGCACTCATCTGGAGAACCTTCTACATAGCTTAGCGACTCCCCACCAATCCGGCCTCCTGTCCATCTCTGACCATCTAGAAACGAAACTCCGAACCAAATACAACAAGATTTTGGTTTTCCAGTCTCCTTGTCGGTTCTAAGTCAGGGCACCTGGCTGGTCAGGTGTTTTGTGACCACTCAGCGGCTAAAAAGAAACTGCCTCACCGTCATGGCAGCCAGGAGCGGCCCCGGCAGAGCGCGCAGTACACTTACCGCATAGACGCCACCGTCATGCGCTTTCGCACCGCCCAGCGCTCCTGTCTTCTCGCCCGTCTTTCCATCATAGAGGAAAATCTGGTTGGGGGCGGAAGGAAAAAAAAAAAACATTAAAACACAACATCCCAAACATGCAGCCAATTACCTTGTCAACAGGCTTCTGTATGAAATCTTGTGTTTTCCACATTTAGAGATATATTTAAAGTTACTGAAGTCATTCACTTGGGGATCTGAACAAACACCCATCAGTTTAAGGCTTCAGACCACTTCCTGTCTGCAAGGGTAACTGGAATGCCCACTTTGTGTGTCATTCCTCGGAGGGTTAGCCAAAAGAGTCGGGGTGGGTGTTTTTAATTCCCTCCTGGAGCCGTCACCTTA
>JAODLD010000016.1:19856232-19873694 GCA_026781065.1 Mormyrops boulengeri
ATCTGACATATTTACAATATACATTTAAATAAAGATGAGTGTAATGGCAAAACAAATATATAAGAAATTATTTATTTGCCATGAATTAAGTTTATAATATTTAAAGAAATGTGTGATCATGCCCCAGTCAGTGAAAGTGTTTCCTACCCCTAGGCTTCAGAGGTTTAAAGAGACAGAATGGCTCCTGTCATTATCAGCACATCCCTTTGAAAAACATGCATGCATATTAACAGGGCTGTGTACACCTAAGAGCAGGGTGTCCTGTTACATGGCGCGCTCCATCAATGTTTAATAGCACCCAACGCTCGTTAAGGTGAGGGATTCCCCAGAAGGAAGCGCCCTCTCTCCGCACCACGGGGGCCTGGGTCCTCATTATCCACTAAGGGGAGGGATTCTCCAGAAGGGAGCGCCCTCTCTCTGCGCCACAGGGTCCTCAGCACCCGATAAAGCAGGGGTGTCAAACTCCAGTCCTGGGGGGTCGGAGGCCTGTGTAACCTAGCTCTTTCCTTGTTCCACCACAAATGACTCAGCTCAAGAGCTGCGTGGTAATTAACACAAGGAGTTTATTCCGGTGTGTTAAATAAGGGGAAACCCAAATATGTGTAGGGCTCTGGCCCTTCAGGACTGGAGTTTGACACTCCAGTGTTAAAGGGAGGGATTCCCCAGAAGGGGGCACCCTTATGGCAGACTCCTGCAAAAGGCCGGGCTGGCCTCTGTCTGTGGGCTGCCTATACCAGCCGAAAGTAGGAGGCGTTATTTATCAAGGCCTGTCTGGCAGACACAGCTCACCCAGCAGGCCTGCTGAGGACTGGCCCCGTGCCCGGAAGCTTCCGACTAACAACAGCCAGTGCAGAAAATCAAGGAGAGGAAAATGTCCCCCTTTCTGAACTGCTGAGCCAGTACTGCTCGATTAGCTTGGATGTCAGTCACTCGTGTGATACCTGCCCAAATTGGGGCGCCCTCCCCCCATAGACACTCTACTGCTCAACATTCCCACGATTCTTGTGCAGCGGCACTTCAGTACTACACCGGCTGTACTACATCCCAAGCAGCAGGTCAGTAGCTTCCAGATCCTCTACACCAGGGGTCATCAACATGGTGCCCACGGGTACCAGGATGCCCCCAAGGACCACAGGAGTTGCCCGCGGACCTGTTCTAAAAATAGCATAATTCACCAGTGAGTAGCGTCTAAAATTTAATTTTATCCTGTTGCTATTCTTCTAAAATCACATTTGCATTTATATAGATTTGAAAATGACAATACTGAAAAAACATGTTTTAAACATGTTTATTATACATGAAGTTTAGGAGGGCTTTTCTAACTGGTAGCCCTTCATATGGCTCAGTACTGGTGTAGTAGCTCTCAGTTTCAAAAAGGTTGCATTCCAGAAATACTCAAGCTGAAAAAAGGGGAAACTACCAATTAATCTCGCTTCTGGCACTTTTCTGTACATTGATTGGTTTAGAACTATGCCCATCAAGCTGCATATCCAATGAGAACACATCCAATACCAGGAGACACAGGAAATCAGGAAGTGGACACACTGCCAAGATGCCAGCCCAACTTAGGGAACATACAAATTACGGACACAGCAGGAGTCGAACCCTGGAGGTCACAAGGCTCCTCACACAGTTGAACGTCACATTATAACTGAAAGGAGAAGTCTTGATTGAGGTCAGCATGGATGACTGTCAGAGATGGCCTGTAGGGGGCATGACTCACGCTCATGGTGAACTTGAACTTGAAGGGTGGCCCCTCAAAGAAGGCAGAGCAGCTGTCATCGCTGCCGGTGACCAGGCGGTACGGCCGCGTCTGCTTGATGTCCACACTGTTGATGATCTTGTTGTGGCCAGTGATCTCGCCCACCGACGAGCCAGTGTCCCACAGGAAGACGGCACCAAACCTGCCAGCATGGGGGGACACAGCCGGGACAATTATCTCTCACTTGCTCTCAGTCCCCCTCTGCGCACATCAGAAATGACCACAATTTGAAGAAATGAAATTCCCTCCAGTGAAAGGCCTGTTGATAAGAGCAAAGCTACCACACTGGAGAGGCCTCATCTGGCAGAGCCGCATTCCATGCCGACCAACATTAAAATGAATGTTTTACCAAGCAGCTAATTAAACACAGACAATAAACCAGGGGTGGGCAAATGGATGCTGTGTATGGGGGTTTTTGCTGAAACTCCCTAATTAGATTAATTAGAGGACTGATTGGCTGAAGAGTCCTCACAACCTGCATACACACCGTCCCTGTGCGGATAAGATCGCCCACCCCCGCGATAAGGTGTCTGACAGTTGGTGGGTTTAAGAAATTCATTACAGGTAACAGTCACCAGAACTGAATTATTGATTGCTGTGGGTTACTGCAGTATTTAGCTTAACCCGCCATTCACCTACTTATTACAACGCTTCAGAAACGAGACGACGTCATATTAGAATTTCTCAAAATTCACTATACTGAATGAAAACACTGACAAAATCCATGGCCATCTGCTAGCACTGACAGGAGAGTACAAGATGAGACCTAAAGACCACGCAGTGACAGTTTTGATCACTATGGGATGTTTGACAGGCCACACCCAGCCATAGCGCTTCTAGGTGTCGCCGAACATTCCATGGCTGAAATACCATTAAGGAGCCAAGTCACGGCTTCCATGCGTCACACAGCAGAGTGACTGAAAATGGAGTTCTGCGCATTATTGGGCTCCTGCACCAAGAGGACAACTCCGGGGAGCCACATAAACCGGCCCAAATTTTCCCCATGACTGTTCTAGAGTCTTCGCTGACACAAAGACAGCTTCGCAGCCAGAAATCCTACACCAGAGCTGGGTCACGAAAAGGAAAAGCACAGCAGATCCCACAAAGATTAAGAGCGACACAGAAGGCTCAGTGTGAAGCCCGGGTGCGCTCGGTTTACTGGGTCGCGGCGCAGTTTTAAAATAGGCGCCCCCTATGGGACTCTTCCAGGAATGATTTTCTCAAATATTCATCATTCCATCTGACTATCTCCCTGTGCTGCTGAGAGCAGTGGCAGTCCCTGTTCTGTATGTGAATACATTACTGTCCTACAAAGTATTCATTACTTACTTCTGATGCAGATGGTCGCCCCATATTTGCACTGAAACAACCCACTTCAAAGCATTTTAAACGATCTGCGAGTCTGCATGAAATGTAACTTCTAGGCAAATTAGGATAATACAAATAAAACAACTGACAACCCCTCATTCAAAGTATTTACGCTGGCAACTGCCTGAACAGACTAAGCATCTGTGCTGAACTGACTAGGCAGAGGGTACAGACCGCTACTGCCTGGCCGGAAAGCAGGCGTCTCCACAGTAAGACTCACTTTTCCCTGCCTTCCCCCACCATGGCGATCCGCTTGCTGTCCTCCGTCCAGGCAATGTCTTTGACCTTGCCCGAGAAAGGCTGGTACTCATACTTCAGCATATGTTCCTTCTGGGTGGTGTCCCAGATACGGATCTTGCCAGAGATATCTGTATAAGGGAAGTTCCAAAAGATTTAAAGACCACTGAAAGAAAGTGCATGATTTAAGATGAGAACTCTTTGGTTTTCCCTTTCCTACTCGCTCACTCCTGGGGATAGCCATCACACAACCCCCCTGGATCAGCTGGAGTTAAGGGCCTTGCTCAAGAACCAAAAAATGATATGACTAAAAGCTGCCAGCTACTTGATTTCAACAACCTTCTGGATATGAGGCCAGATTTGCAACCCACTGTGTGACATATCACCCTTAAAACATTTTAAACTGATCAAAACACAAACACTGGGCAGCCCTTTCGTTAGATAACAAGCGAGCAGACATTCAGAAACACTAAGGTGTGGTGATTACAACAAAACAGCAGAATTACAATCCACAAGCGCCCAGCATGGCTACCCTACCTGCAGAGGCAATGTAAAAGCCACTGGGGGAGTATTTGGCCACGGTGACCTGGTGAGGGTGTTCCGTGTAAATGTCTGCGATGGCAGGATTCTAGAACACAAACTGGACGTTATCCAATGGCAACAGAGAGGCAATTAATGAATAATCAGAGACTCTGGAATGAATCACATCTTATACACCCTGACAGAACACAAGCAGAGCTGAACTTGAATGGTATCAGCAAAATTAACAGTCCTTTAACAACAGCTGAAAATAATATTACTACTAATTTATCATTATCAACATTATTATACCATTACAGAGCAAAAAAGAACTGAACACACAGCTTAACAATCAAATCATACAGCAGGGCATTTCCGAAGGCAGTTTATTTGGCGGCAGTGAGCATACAGACCTATAATTAAAAAGTGATACACTCACTCATCCCCCACAACAATGCTGAGATCCTGATAAAGTGACCACCTGCCATACTTTATAGCAGAGAGAAATCCCTGTCACCTCCAAACATCAATCTTAAAAAAATGTCCATTTCAGCTCGAGAGATGGGTGCCCAGAGCAAAGAGAAGTGCGGCCGAGCTGCCTACATCAATGTTCCTGATGATGACGCTCTTCCCATTGGTGTAGAGGAAGTTGTTTCCTTTGGGGTCACCTCCAAGAATCTTGGAGACACCCCTCTCCATTTGGGGGAGGCTGGCAAAGACTTTCTCTGGGTACAAAGGGGTAAGAGGAGGGCCATTATGAAAAGGCAAGGCATCAAAGTGACCTGTCATCAGCAGTCAAGGTGCCCAGGCTCCTCTCGCTGTGCCTGTGCTTGATGCAGCCAAACAAAGTTAACAAAAAAGTGCACAGTTAATTGAAGATGCACATGTGTGACACGGAAAATGGGAGGCATTCACACTTAGTTAGGAAGCTAAAATGTGTCGTGACAGCGGTGGAAATCCCAGAGAAACTCTTCATGATAGCCAGGGAACTCTGAAGGCAGCTCGAGGAATCGGGACAACCGGAAGATATTAAAAAGTCACCGTTTCCTCCTAGACTTATTTACAAGGAACTAAAATACATAAATGACGGCGTTTGTGGACACCACATCGGATGACCGCTACTTTCATTCTCTTATCAAAGCCGGGGAACCGATTCGCAGAAGCTCTGCAGAAAGGCACCATTTTTTTCTGGGCGTGAATGTTAACTGAAAATAATACACCTAAACAGGCACGAATAGGTCCGCACGTTTCCGCATTGTAAGAAATGCCAATCGGTTCGGTTCAACTTCAGTGGGCTGACGATCTAAGTAAAAATGGCCGGGTTTGTTTTGTTTTTACGGGGGTGCGAGAGATCTGGCACAGGGGTAACGAAACCTCGCCGATCGGACACGCATGCAGTCTGCAAAGCCCACGAAGAAGTTATCCGACAGGGCGAGGCTCCTAGCTTCTCGGGAGTCCGCTCGGCCGGTAGCTGCTGCCCGGGGTACATAACACTTACACACTGCAAGTATCGATCACGATGTCAGGTATACAGTAAGCCAACCGATCGGCGACTTACTCAATTCGTACGACATGCTGACAGGCACCGCAATAAGCTCTTCGTACGGATGAATAGTCAGTAGAGCCTCCGCGCTCAGACTCCCTGCTTGGATTCCTGCACCGCCGACTCGGCCCGGACTCGCCCAGCGGCACCAACGCGGAAGAAAGTGTCGCGCGCCGCGCCTTTAGCCATATATGGTAAAGTCGGCCGCGGCGCGCGCGCCTGACACGCTCTCTCAGGAAGTGACGTAGTCCTCACGGCCCAGAATTGGGAAGCTAGGAATGAGGGACGGTTTCTTTCTTGTTATGTTCACCGCATTATAGTTATAAAAACGTTGTAACCATCACGAGATTACATTTTATAATGCGTTGTGTCTGCTATTACTCAGGTCTATGGAAAAGAAACTGGTAATGCACTGCAATTAGCAGCGATGCCTAAAGCGGAGGAATCCACCATTCACCTTATTGATGATTTCAGTCCATTAGAATATGCGTGCTTTTAAAAAAGTGCATAATCAGAAGTGTCTTTAGTAAAATGTTTACTTGTGTAAAATTTCGAAAAAGTATAGGCTGCTCAATTCAATAACATTACATATGAATCTGACTGTTGCATGAGAATTCTCGACACTTATGACATTAAAACTGCTGTCAACTTCATTTTGAACTATTTATAAAACCAGTATTAGTCCAAAAGCTGTTTGTGAACAGGTGAAATGTAGACAAGGTGTGTTCAGAGATGGGCTGCTTCTGAAGCTGCAGAATTGTGTTATGAAAAGAAATCACTGCAAATATGTAGCCTAACTGAAAAATGTAATAGTATGCTCAGTGAACCACAATACGGGGATTTACACTGTGTAAGAACATTGTACAAAAGAATTACCTTACAATGGGTCCCATGGAGGCTCAGTGAATAGCATATACCTCTACAGTTGGGAGTTTGAATGCCAACTCTACGTGTGGTGTTGACATGTTTGCTCCAGTTTCCTACTGCAATCCAAAGACTTGCAGTTAGATTAAATGGCGCCTCAAAATTGCTTGCAGTGTATGATTGTGTGCTTTTACGTGCCCTGTAATGGAGTGGCGTGCCACCCAGAGTGTTCCCCAACCTTGCTCCCTGTGCTGCCTGAGATTGACTCCAGGCCCCCTTGCGAACCTGACTAGGACCAGTATTTGTAAAATGATGATGATGAAGTAAAAACCAGATTTTTTTCCCAATCAACATAATTATACACTAATTGAATGATAGTTGGTCATAATAACCGTTTGCCAAAATGGGATATTTTTTATGCTAGTATCAGAAAGATTTGGGGCCACATATGGGCATGAAACATGAGACAAGCACAGAAAAAGTGGGACAGCAGGCATTGTACCAGAGCTTGCTAACTGTGATCATAATGCAGTCACCAGGAAATTCAAAGCAACTATAGCCCATATGAAGCTTCTAGTGTCATACAACTGAATTCTGTGCATATTCAATAAAATCATCCATCCATCCACCCATTACTTATCTAGTAGAGGATTGCATGGGGGCCTTAAGCTTAAGGCATAAGGCCAATGATAATCGTGGAGAAGATGAGCGCTGAGCAAAAACCATTACATGGTTATTTTTTATCTATTTAGCAGATGCATTTGTCCAAAGCAGTTGAGGATCAAAAAGCATCTCCTGGAGCAATTGGTGATATGGACTTTGGTCAGGGGCTCAAGGGTACCATATATAACATATACATCTATCATACATGTATTAAACTTTTTAAATCCATGGATGGGATGCTAGCAGGGCAATATCATGCAGACTCTCACATACTATGGACAATTAAGAGACATCATTTTGCATGTCTTTGGAAAGGGGGGAAACCCACACAGCACTGGGAGAACAAGCAGACCACCCAGACAGTTTGCAGATGGGATTTAAACTCTCAGTGCTGAAGATGTGAGGCGATATGCTACTCACTGGTCCACAATGCCACCAAAATAACCCCCCTGTAACACTGATTCATTTATAGGGAGGCTATTACATAAAAGCACAATTAGGTAATATAAGGGAAGGTCATTCTATTATAGTGTCATTAAAACTGCATAATGCCATGTGCAATTTTGTATCCTCCCTGTAGTTGACAGTTTTTTCTCTTTTCTTCTTCTTATTGTGCCAAGAGTGAAATGGTAACAGCTTTGCTCAAAGACTGAAATAGCTGTGAGCTTTCAAATACTGCAGACGACACACAAAACGTTCAGTATGTGTTATTTTTTTTCATTGAACAGAACATCAGATATTTTGAAAGGTTATTTCTGAAAAATTATTAATATAAAATTTGCCAAAAATAAAAATTAGATTTATTATAAGGTCATGGTCAAGGTCAAATTTATTTATAAAGCACATTTAAAACAACCAAGGTTGACAAAACTGCTGAACAATTAAACCAGTTCAGGTATAACAATAAATATAGAAATGTAGATAAAAATTAATTATTTTTTTCCGCATAGAATAAATGTCATCTTTCTCCTTCTTGAAATCAAAAACCACAAAGAGAATGTCTTCAAATGGGAAATAAAAACTCATTACCGAACATCTGGAAAACGTTCAGTAGCCTTCATGTATGATGCTGGTTTGGAGGAGGCCACGCGTGTTTGCGGCCGCCTCTCACGTGATACCTCGCAGTGATACTTGGATCATGTCTCTCCAAGAGGACCAAAACATTTTACGCGGCTTTTCTAGATCGTGGGGGTCTGCACCCCTAAGCCCCCCAATGTGGAAGAGTCGACTGTATACCATATTCAGTTATGTAAAGTACATAATGCTTGATAATGGAGCCATTCCGCCGCATCGGTGCCATTTCCGTCCCCAGAAAATTGCATGTATAAATGTGCACAAAAATAATTGTAAAATACATTTTATTATTAAGCATAGTGTCTTGTACATTGACCTAATTGCAAATGTAAAGATATATAATTAAAAACATAATAAAAACTACCTAGAACACTGAAGAAATAGCATTTGTTACCTGTCCCCGCTCTCTAACTATACACTTTACCTTGAAATATAATTATTAAAATCCTTCAGAGATGTATTTTTTTTTTGCATTGTTGTGTGACTCCAAATCCAATCTATGCTTTGAAAATATATTTTTCATAAGAAATGCATAATATTTAATTTAAAATAGACATTTTAGCTGTGTCCCTAGGTTTTCACTCAGTCCTGTTACCCTAACACATTACCCCATCTGAAAAATTTGGAACATTCCACAAGTCACATGTTCAACAGGAAGTTGCATCAGTTGGATTATCAGAAGGCCATGGGAAGACCAAAAGTAAGTTCCCTCCTTTTTTCTGTATATTTAATCATATTTTAACTATGACTGAAGAGGTCAATCTCAATGATCTGTCCTGATACCTGAATTAATTCTAAGATGTTACTTGTTTATTTTTAAAATACAGATTTTTGGTAAATCACTAGAATGTGCTCAGTGTTCTCGTGCTATTAGCATAGCCACCATGTAGCTATATTTCATGTTTTTGCTAATTCTATGCTAAAAACTCAGTCCTGTTACTCGTATAAAGAGTATCAGGACTGAGTGCCAGTAACAGGAGTGAGTAGAGTCCTCTGGTTTATTGATTTATTAGCGTGAATATTAGTCAGTGTAATACTATTCACCTTTTTTAAGTTTTACAGTTGGAACTTCTTTGAGGCAAGTCATGGGAAGGGTGCCCCAGATGGTGTGGGTGGAGCCCTGAAGAGGAGGGCTGACAGTCTGGTCAGCAAAGGGACAGACATTCCTAATGCTGAAGAGCTGTATGCTGTGTTGCAAAAGGCAGAAACAACAATCATGTTGTTTTTTGCCAGTGAGGAAGCAGTTTTGGAGATGCCCAATGATGTGCCACCAATTCCATCCACCATGCGGATGCATCAGGCAGTGACCCTTGTCCAAGGAGAACAGACATACAGCTGCTTGTGCACAACAAAACAAAACCTGACCTGTGACTGCTTTAATGCAAAGCATTTCACGTTCGGTCATCAACAGACGGCTCCCACAGCCAGGGAAGTTCAGTGGCAAAGTCCTGAAGTTGTTGGCAAATGGTGTATGGTGAAGTACGAGGGTGACCTATACCCTGGCATCGTCATGGATACAAGTGAAACACATGTTCAGGTCCGTTGCATGCACAAAACTGGCGTCAACAGCTTTTTCTGGCCAGCACGTGAAGACATTCTTTGGTACCTTTTTGAGGATGTTTTGTGTATCATCCCACCCCTGAGGCCAGTCACATGTCGCTATATGGAAATCGAAAAAGAACTCTGGGCCACACTAGAGATGATCTCTTAGAAAAGGCCAGACAAGTTTGTTTTCACGCACACACATGCACGTCTCTGTTACCGAGTGTTCATTCCTGTTACCGAGTGTTCATTCCTGTTACTTGATTATTTTTCTTAAATAAAGATAAACCACTTTTTTCCAATTATGTTTGGTCCATCATTTATCCATTTGTTTAATAAATTACATGATAAAAAATTTAATCAATTTCAGGTTTGAGTCTTCTTAAAAAGATAAAAATGGCTTTGCATCTTTTAGAAAAATACAACATGCATGCATGCATGTGTATATAGTGATTTTTAGTCATAAATATCAATTATTTGAACATGTAGTCGACCATTTCTTTAAAATAATCACTTTCTTGATGGAAAATCAAAGGAATCAGTTTACATGCTTATAAACATGCTTTTTAAATGTCACATGAGTTTCGGTAACAGGACTGAGAAAAATTTAACCATCTTCGGCTTAGAAACCTTGTAAAAATTAAATAAAGCTGCCTGAGATTGACCAATACATGTATTGAATAGTTAAATATATGTGTTATTAGATTCAGAGTTGAAAAAAGATACAAAATGAAGTTTAATTTGGAAGAGTTACAACAAGGAAATGGCACCCATTCGGTGGAATGGCCCAATGATAACTATGTGACTGGTTTATGTATTCATTACACTGTAAATTTTTATCGCGTTTTAGACTATCGTATATGTAGTAGGCTATGCCATCTAGGATTGTATGAGTGCACCATGCTGTTCTCACAATGACGCATTTCTTTGATCGTATCCTTGTTAAGCGACGCAGAACTTGATTCTGATACGTGAAAATTACACTGTAAATACATGATTTCTACTTTATGTGTTTATTGTAACATTCCCACTTTTAATATGTGTTAGTGTTATTTCCGGTATTATGTGCTACCTGGTGTGATTTGGTAGGTTATTTTTTGAGTGTGGGGTTCAATTTTTTGTCATATAAATTAATGGTAATTGTTGCTTGCGAAATGCTTAACATGAACGCTCTACTTTAAGATAACGGGGAAACCTGTACACTTAAGTTATATTTCAACTGCCTCCTCAATAAACATTTTAAGGGCAATTACATTCATTCATTTATTTATTTATTTAGTGGACATTCCTGTCCAACGCACCATAGGAGTGAGTCAGATAATACACTACAAGTAGGGTATCTACTAGTCCGGGTTTCGTCCAGACAGTCCGGTTTCCAGTCCGGACCGCTGCTTAGAGTCCTCCTTTTTGCCCCTTTGTTCTTCTTTTCCCCTCCCCCCTACCACTCTTTCAACCCCCAGTCCCACAAATATGTGAAACCCCCACGCTCACACACTACGGAAGCCGAGGGCGGCCATGCTTGAAATTATATCGATCAATGGCATTATAAAATAGTAATTGTAAGCTGGCTGTTCTCGGCTTCCGTGTACTTTACAGCGTTATGACATATATATCAAAAGCGAATAACAAGTGACAATAAAAGGCATTCTATTCTATTCAAATACAAAAGCCAAAACTAAAGACTGCAACCCGACTCTCACGCGTCTGACGTGACACTCACGCTTTCAGTAGCTCTCACGCTCACGCAAGAAATCTTACGGCAAGTCTATATTATTCCATTATAGACCTAACATTAAATACTTCACAAGCGTTGGGGAAGTTTGCAAACCCTGACTTTTAACTACACTATTTACCAGGTAATAAAACTGTTACATACATGTAAATGCGTGTGCAGACTTGTTTCGAATGGGAAATCTCAGTCCACCCAGCTGACCAAAGTTTAGAACACCGATTTGCAAGTAAGAGCTGGAAAGCTGAATACCATGCCTTCCGTAAGCTCCGTCGTGTCGCTATAGATGACATGTTTCATACGCTTTAGTACATCACAGTTAATCCCTTAAGAGATAAGACATGATGACGTAAGATAAGATGGGACTCGGAAAGTTATTTAGGATTTGCTTCTGTAATACCAAATAAAAATAAAAAAAAACTCCTATAATATTCTTCCTACCTTAAGACTTAAAGAGTTTCTGTCGGTCCCTGGACTGTATCAGTGGATTAAGTCAATAAATGAACATAGTCTTATTGGCTAATGTGCCCTTTTTACCCTTGGTTATCCGTTTTAGAGTCATGCCGGTGGCAAGCTTAATTGAAAGTGACAAATAAGCAAATGTGTTGCATTTACTTTAGTGAACCGTTGTCTGAATTAGCTTATAGGATCTTCGAAAGATATTATGTATCTGTGTTGTGGTGGAAGAAGGGCTGAGGCTAAGCCTGCTTCATATCTTTCAGCCATCATCAATAATATCCAATTCAAGTAGACACACAATGTCTCTCTACTCAATGGCTTTCTAAATCAGTATGTCCATGAAGTCTTCAAAAAGAAATTGCTAATATCTTAATTACAAATTACTCGTATGTTGAATCAAAACACATATAAAACAGCAATACACAGTGCAAACATGCTTATAATACATAACACCTTGATCTGATTATATGAAGTATGACACATAACACATGGATAGCGTTCCAGTTTCTTCTAAAACATTTTCTCGTACACAAAATGTTAGTGATCCAAAATGGCGCCGATGGGTGAAAGAAAAAAAAAAAGATTTAAGGAGATTTCGGAAAATGCGCGTTGCTCTGTTGTGGGTGTGATTACTTACGCAAATATCAATGTCAGCTTAATAGTGAAAGTTTTCAGTGGCTAACACCTAAAGTGAAAGACGTGCATTTTCGCAAAATACACAACATTAACGTTAATTAAGACGAGCACGTCAAGCCATGCTCGGAGTATTATAGACATTACGGTAGAAGAGTGGCTGAGTAGAGCTCTACAGCATGGTCCAATCAGACTTCGGGACAACGACGTCCGGCGTGTTGCCAAGGGAGGTGACGTGTATTTTTAAGGACGCACGCCGAACACTGACACAGATTCAACAAGACCTCTTTCATAATGTATATATCTAAAAAATAATTGCAGTGCTACACTATCCCAATCTTCACGTTTGCTTTCTGCGTTTCTGTAAAAGGTGGCCGCGCAGCCAGCTGCCGTCCTGTATTCATCTCCACCGTGGCTTTCTGCTAAAATTCCCGATCAGGCAAGTAAAGTTTTTAATACTCTTTTAAAATCAATGATCATGCATCACGTCTAGCTTATTGTTAACTTGTCGCAAAACAGCGCCAATAAATCGTGCATTTAAAACCGCAAGTTTCGTTGTCCATCGTTTTATCAGAGGCCAGGTATCCGGAGGGTTAAATTTTGAATATACAATAGTGTGTAGACATCTACTGGAGATGTCGCTGTCCGGCCAATCGTGTGCGACCGAGACCAAGCTACCTTCCTCCGCCTTATTTTCCTGTCGAGCCCTAAGGAATAGCAACGCAAACCGCCGTACAATAATGAACAAAAGATAAAACCCAAATCCCGGATTGCGGTGCTGAAAAGCGCAGCTGGAACGCCTGGCGTGTGGTCGCAAGGTTAGTTAACAGCGGGGCGTGTGAGTCGGTCTCTCCGCCGGGTGCTGGAACTGCAGTCTCCGAAAACAAAGCACTTAGGGTCCGACCGATCTGCGTTTCCAGCACGCTGCAAACACGCCATCTATTCACACTGCAAACGCGTTTCGTCTCGCCCCGCGTTCACGCTCGGCGGATGTGTGAAACTACACAAAAAAGGCAGCTAGCCGCGATGGGCTTGAACCTTTTAAATCGAGTCACGATTTGCAGTGATTTTTTTAGCAGTTATTTCGCGTTACAGCCCCTGACGGCTCTCACGCATCTTGCGTTTAAAGTGATTCCTTGCGTCGTCTAAAAACCGTGCTCATATTCAGGACATTTCATGCAGCCTCACGCGTCAGTAATATGTATGATATTGTGCTGTGGATGAGTTATGAAGGTCATCGAAGTGTTCTTGATACGTCTGCTGTTACATTTGACTTGAATTGGTTCAGTAGAGTACGTGTGCACCGTAAGTTGTCTAAAATTGCTCAGGTGGAAAACATAGATTGTACGTTGTTTATAGCTGTTATTTTGCATTTCTAAAAGCAATTTAAAAGTAATGAGTGAGATGGTGAAGTGAATGTAGTTTACATTATGATGTTATTTGTTATTGCAGTGACAATGCCAAGTTGGTTAAAGGTATTTTCTCAGTGCAGCAATGTTGTGAGGCTGTAACACATTTAATCCCTCACTTAAAAATGTAAAATATTTTACTTGAGCGGGACACACAAATAATGTTATGCTATTATTTATGTATTAATTAGGCACACCTTGCATGTTAACTGATCTCATGTTTGTTCATCATTAATGAATTATCACATCTTTTATCTCAAGCAAGTACTGTATTTGTTTTTATATATGGTAATTCTGTGAACTTTTATGAACTACTGAAGGAAGTACTGTAGGAGCAAATAATAAATAACAAATGTACAATAATGATCTCATGTTCGTTCACCTTTAATGAATTCTGATGTATCATTTATCTCAAGCAGTTACTATATCTGTTAATTCTATAAATCTTAGTGAACAACTGAAAAAACTGCTGAAAGAACACGTAATGAATAAAAGTAAAATAAGTAATAAATAAAAATAAGTAAAATACTGATTAACCATGTTTGTTCATCATTAATGAATCATGACACATCATTCATCTTAAGTAGGACAGCATGATATATCATCATGATTATATGCACATTAATCACCAGGGCTTTAGATGACGGGCGTAAAACTTTGTCCAGACATCAGCTTTCGGTACTATACGGACGTTTACTTGCGCCCACGATTTGGTAAGCAGATTAGTGATATGTCTAAAGTATTAATGAGGCATATTGTGATCTTTATAAATTTGGACTATCCTTATGTTTAATAAACGTGCCAGACTTTAAACTGCCAAAAGTACCGCCACACCACCTCTTTTTACCTTGTTTACCTACAGTAGGGCTGAACGATTTATCGATTTCAAATTGAAATCGCGATTTGAAACAACGCGATTAGCAAGTCGCAAAGGCTGCGATTTAGGACATGCATTATACGGCAGGGTTTAAAACTGTTATGAGAATAGTTTTCCAAATTCATACCGTGCTCCCTATGTGACAGTCATGCACACCAATCAGAAGTGGCCCAAGACAACGGAGTATACGCCCACAAACAGCAAATACGTAAAACCCGAGTAAAATGCTGCATTCGCATTGCGGAAAAAATACTGATTCTGCTACTGAGCTATAAGTGAATTGCCTTCCTATTTCATGGTCCGAGATTGTTTCAGAAAGGTCCTATCATCAATAGAACCAGTGACCTCTTTTTAACCACCAACAGTGACATACTTCAGCGTATCACTCCTTTTGTTTTTTGTTAATGGGCAATCGCATTAGCATAACCCATCAAAATAATAATGAGGCAGTCGGTAATCCTCAGAGCAGCAGTCTGTGACCCCCAGAAATGCCATAAAACCCATAATACAGTCATGTTTGTCATATGTTTTTGTGCTCATTGACTTAAGTATTGATTTCCATAGATTAATCTTGTGAAATGAATCTTAATCCCACAACAGTAATAAAATAAAAACCTCGCTTTATCATAAATACTAAAAGAACAGATTGCGGTCTTATTATTTAGAAAAGATATAAAAAAGTAACGCATATAATGTTTTCTCCTTCGCTTTATATTTGTCAGAGCAACAAGGCAAAGGAATGATAAGCCGCTTCAGTCGAAAACTGCACTTTACGTCTCATTTCGAATAAAATGCCGGGTTGCCAACTTTGGTCAGCTGCCTAGAGTGAGGCTTTCTGTTTGAGACGAGTCTGCACATACATTAACGTGTATGTAAGAGTTTTATTACCATGTAAATAGTCTGTAGGGTTTGCAAACTGCCCTAACGTTTTTGATGCAGCTAATTCTAAGTTCATAATAGAATAATTTAGATATGCCATAAGATTTCTTGCGTGAGAGTCTGAAAGTGTGTTACCCAAACCCGTGAGAGTTTGCAACCCTACACATGCATTTTTTGTTTCCCCTTAATTGATAAACTACGTCTATTTATTCGACATTTTAAAAAATGCATACTGTTTGAAAATTTTCCAGCTTTACTATTTTAGAACAGCCACTCTGTTATGAACATTGCGGCTTTTTGAGTGTTAGATTCGCTGCTGTTATTAACGCTAATAACACATTAGTGCAAACAAAAGGGTTGCATACACCAAAGTAGTCCTTGCTTGTTCGTTGGCGTGGAAAAAGTCAGTTATAAGTGTTACCTGCAAGATCGCTATTGTTTTTCTTTTTGCTGCATTTGTTTTCATTATTACTTTATTTAACTTAACACACCACATCTTTAAATTCTCATCCTTGCCTTAGAATATAGACCAGTTAATATTTTGACGGTATCTCATGTGGTAATGCTGCGTCATATATTTTAAAACCATTACAAACTGAATATTGAACTGAAGCTTGACATAAAAAATTATATCGCAAATCAAATCATAATCGCAATGTCTGTCAGAAAAATCGCGATTAGATATTCTCCCCAAATCGTTCAGCCCTAACCCACAGTAGCTCCATTTTTGCTTTTTTTATTGATTTTATTGGTTGAACAACAGACAAACACACATGCACTCATTTTCACACAGAGGTTAAACGGCTAACAATAGGTAGTGACTAAGTCAAAATCATATTTACAACATTTATATCATATTAACACATGGAGAGGGGAAATAAAGTTGTGTCAATAATAATGATAATGGGGGCAATGATGGGAGATCAGAAAATAGTGAAGAGAGAGGAAAAATCTTTTTTTCGAAAGATGTCGTTACTGCTGAGCTGTCCCTTTCTTCAACACCACTTCAGTGCTTATTGCTTCTGTGATTTATCAGAGCAGTGGCATGTTCACCCTCCACTAAGCAAATTTAATAAACATAAAAATTCATCACATTTATTCAGATTACTACATTTTGTGCGTCGCATCATACCTCTCATTAATATTTTAGGGTACCACTGGTCTGCTTACCAAATTGTGGGCATAAATAAACATCCATATAGTACCTAAAAAGCCGGCATCTGGACGAAGGTTTATACCCGTCATCTAAAGTCTGCAGATTATTACGTGTGCGCCATATAATCGCAATTATATTGTGATGAGATATCATGCAGCCCTAATCTTAAGTAGCAACTGTATTTGTTCATGATTTGTTCATGATTTGTCCATGATTTGTGCTTCAGTAGTAGCTGAGTTATTACGTATTTGTGTCTCCTCAAGTGGGGCTGTCACGATCATGTCACAGTGTAATCGCATTATATGGCGCATGCGCAGTAATCACCAGAGCCATAGATGGTGGGTGAAACATATGTCTGGATGCCGGCTTTTCAGTACTATACAAACGTTTATTTATGCCCACAATTTAGTAAGCAGATTAATAGTGTGCGTAAAATATTAATGAGATGCATATTATGATGCCCAAAAGTCAGTAGTCTGTATAAATTCAGCATATCCTTGTGTTTATTAAATTCAGGTAGCGGAGCATGCCGCATGCTACCTTTTTAGTAAATCATGGAATCGATAAGCACTGACGTGACAGTGAAGAAAAACATACCGAAAACCGTTTTTTATTATTGTTATGATATGAATTTTTCTCATACCGCAATACCGGTTTAAATAGCCCACACAACATTAGAACATAAGAACATAAGAAATTTACAAACGAGAGGAGGCCATTCGGCCCATCAAGCTCGTTTGGGGAGAAC
>JAODLD010000016.1:19873794-19883921 GCA_026781065.1 Mormyrops boulengeri
ATCACTACCTTCCAGTGGTTCTAAAACCTCTAATTTTCCAATCCGATCCTGGTTATTCGATAAAACAAGATCAAGAACATTCGGAAAGTGGCACAGCTGGAAACTATTTAAGGGGGGACCTTTTTTACTGCTGCATCACTAAAAAATGTACCACAAAAGATCAGAAACGGAAGATATAGCTGTCACTGGAGTTATTAAAAATTAGTATCTGATTAGATACTCTTTTTCACCATTATTGATACCAACAATGTGGTTATACCGTCGTATACTGTGAAACCGATATAACTTTGAAAAATACCGTGATATAAATTTTTATATTAAAAATTTTATATTAAATTTTCCATACCGCCCAGCTCTAAGCTCAGCAGCCACGGCTTCTTTTAAAAGAGGAGATATTGTGGATAAACAAGGTAAAAAGATGGTGGTGGTGGTGGTGGTGTAGCGATACTTTTTGCATTTTAAAGTCCAACACTGTTATTAAACATAAAGATATGCAGAATTTATACAGACCACTACCTTTTGGGTGTCACAATACATATCTCAATATTTTAGATGCAATATTAGTCTGCTTACCAAGTTGAGGCTGTAAATTTCCACATAGTACCGAAAAGCCAGCATCTGGACAAATGTTTACCCTGTCATTATTTGGCACATGCGCTATATAATCGCAATTACATTTCAATGTAATTGCAACATTTCTACCTTCAAACAAAAAAAAAGTGTTACCGAATTTTATTGCATTTTTCTATAAACTGTGTTTATTGCCATAAAATTTGTTCTTTTTACATATATATATTAAAAAAATGTATGTGTGTACATTTATTTTATTTTTTTATATATATAATACAGGCATCCCCAAAAAACTGGCCAGCATGGATTGAGTGGGATTGGCTCTTGAAGACTGGCACATGTGAAGGTGCCATTTACCTTCAGATATGGAATGTGTTTTCTACGTGGGAATTACAGGAAGAGATCTGACGCACCTATGTGACTGACACGTATGCTGGTCTTATTCCTGCGACATGAATCCGGGAAGTCAACACCAAGATGTTTTCATCTCGTTTGTGGAGAGCGGCTGGAAGAAGCGCAGCAAAGCATCTCCCCATTCACTGGAACTGAAGTTAAAAACTTCAGACAAACATTACTGTGACAAATGTCGCTTTTCATCTAGAGATGATGTGCAGTTTCAGAAGCATGTGTCCCAACACGCAGAAATGACTTTTTCCTGTTCTTACTGCAGCCACGTTTCCTACACGAAAGGTGAATCTCAACGTCATCTCGTCCAGCACACGGGCATCTTTCCCTTTAAGTGCCAGTTCTGTGAGTATGGAGCGATAAGGAATGACTACATAGTTAAACATACAGAGAGGGTTCACAGGATGATGGTAGAAAGGGCCAGCAAAGTGAAGAGGAAACAATTCACTGTAAAAAATGGTCCTCAGGTGCCCTCAACATTGCAATCTTCTGTGACACATACGCCAGGGACCACAGTGGCTAGTGTTCCACCTACTGGTACAGATGGTAATTCTAATAAGGTGATCACTAAGGAAAAGCTGGACAATGGCAACAGATTAGCTAAAGTACAGGTGGAGCTCCTAGCACCTCTGAATGAACCCATTCAACCAGACCGGCCTCTCACTGTCACTTACCCTCCAGAGCTGTCCATCCCACCTGGCTGCTTTCTTGAACTTGTGGAAGTGAAAACTGTGAATGGGACTAAGGAACTGGAGCTTAAGTTAGTCTCACAGCAATCTATTGAAGGAGAAAGACCAGGGAAAAGTCTGGCAGGTCGAACTGGAGAATGTATGGGAGAAAATGAAAGTGTTAATATGGCTAAAGCATCCTACCACTGCGGTCTTATTTCACAGTGTGAGAAAACCGTGGTCTCCAGCCCATCTGTTTCAAAACAGGGCATGCAGCAGCATAGCAACTTCTCACTGATTAAGAACTTATTAGCTGCACCACCTGCTGGCGACCTGAAACTGAGACAAAACTCAAAGGAGACACTAATGACATTGAAAGAGGAGCCTGAAGAATGCGAAATTGAGCATGGAGACAAAATTGAACCTGGAGCCCCAACCAACAACAGCCAGATGCTAATGGGTGAAAGACAAGAACAGGGCAGGAAGCTGGTAATCAGTCTCAAGGACTCTGTTGTGGCTTCACAGACTAGAGTCTCTCCTGAGTGTGTCAGCCAGCAGAAGTCCAGTTCTAAAAGACCCCTAGAGGTATCTCTTGTCAAAGAACTTGTTTCTTCTTCATGTGAGAAACACACAAAAACTTTTTCCACACAGATCCAAACGGCAAGCAATAACAGCGGTCCCTTAAAGGGTCCAACCATTTTGAAATGTGAAAATTGTCCCATTGATTCAATGCCTGTTGTGAAGCCCAGTCCTGAGATGACTGATGGAGATGTGCATGCTGCTGACCTGCAATCTGGGGAATTGCCCATTATTTCATCAGTGTTTTCTCTGCACCGGGGGTCCGAGGATATTCCTGCTTGTGTTGGCTGGGAAGCCACCAGGAAACGACAGCTTCAGTCAGTTCCAGTGCCACCTTCTGTGGAAGGTCAAAGTTCTGGTGGGACTGAGCCCTCTGCTGTACAAGAACCAGGGATTACTGGGACTTCAAGTGCCAGCACAGTGTTAGTTGTGTCTACCAGTAGTAGCAGGACACAAGAAGGTACTAAATATGCTCCTGAAATAGACTCCCCAAAAAATGGAGCTCCTGAGATCTCACAAATCCCCCTGCCAGAAAATCAATTATCGAGCCAAAAGGCTGCAGTGTTGGAACAGAGCAAAAGCCATCTTAACAAAATTCCTGCAAATATAACCGCTATAGTCAATAGCCCTGAAAACCAAAAAAATACTGAAGGCTCTCAGCCTACATTTATTCCTGAGGGCACCATGCTTAAAATTTCAAGCTGCCTGTCAAAGTCTGCAGAGCAGCAGAGCTCTCATGCCAGACCTATTGAGAATTCTGTCTTTAGTGAAAACTGGGTGCCCAGGACAGTCCTTTCCAGTGATGCCAGCAAGCACAACATTTCCAGTACAAATATGTCAGCTCCGTGCAAAGGGATCAAACTCTCGTTGAAGCGGAGGAGATCTGGTGCAGAGAATGAGGGAATGGATGGACACTGGGTTCAGCAGGATACACAGTATGGGGAAGAGCAGGGCCATTCGTATAAACAGTCCAAAGGAAAAAAGAAGAGTAAGAAAGACAAGAAGTCTTCAAAATTAAAGGGCTTTTTGAAAAAGTCTGGGACTAATGAAGATGACCTGAGCAGGCAGTGGCTAATTCCACTCAAAGAGGATCAACTAGTTACATCCCCAGCCCCAAATCAGCCAGTTGTCATTCTTAACCACCCCAGACCCCGTGTGTCTACTGTACACTCAAGGGTGATCCCCAAGCATGTTTGGACAACTGATGAAGATGTGCCTTTTGATACAGTAGAGAGCTTGTTAAAAATGAAGCTAAAGAAAGTTAATCGAAATAAATACCAGGTGGTGGGATTTGTTTATAGGGACCCGACAAGGATGATAATATGCTAGCATTGTGACACTGACTGGTATAGCTTACTGCTGGAATGTTAACACTACTAACACTAAAACTGTGTTAAAAGTCAATTAAAGTGATCTACTGTATTGACATAAATCATACTTATGGAGCTAGTAGCTTTGACTTGAGCTCAGTATTGCTTATAGGGGTCATTTCATGTAGAGCTCATGACAGAGCTGGGTGTATTTGCATGAACAAAGCGGCCCTATGTGTCATCCTGTTTGCATTTTATCAGTGTAAACAGTCAGCGGTTTAGTTTATTTTGTAATATTTTAACTGTGGTATCTGATCTTTGCTCTATAATCATTGCATGTTTCATATGATGCTGTTTCATGTTGTATTTCAGCTTTTTTTATCAAATGCTGCAGTTTTCAGAAAAGCTCTTTGATGTGATAGCATAAAGTGGGAGGCTTTGCTTGGTATCAAAGTTTGCAGTTTGGAAAGAAGGTGCTGAATCTCCCTATATCGAATGAACCAGAACTGAAAATGACTGTCTTTATGCACCCGTATTTTAAAAGATGAATACGATAAACCCAGTATATAGTCTGTGTATATTTTCGCCCTTTGTGGGCCTTTGTATATACCAGCCAAACTCCATCAAATCAGATCAGTCTTTTGAATTAATGACTATATGCACCATACAATATTGAATCCCATTTTTAATTTGAGTTATGGTATTCAGCTGCTGTGGAAATGTGGGTTTCATCTTAAAATATTTCAACCGTGTTTTAATCAAGTGGCAAAAAAAATCTTTTTATGACCGAGTATTTAACTTTTTGTAGTCTGTTCATGCAGTTTTGTAAAACCAGCATCAGTCATAATACATGCAGCCGGTTTCCAAACCAGAATTCATCAGATTGTGGATTCTGGATTGGAAGCTGTTCTGAGTTGTTTAGTGCCTGGGGGGTGACTTTCATGAGAACTGTTAAATGAGTGCTGATATTTTGTATGTATGTGTATAAGTATACACACATGTATCTTGGTTTAAAATGCCACAGAGATTCCCTTTACGTGCCGAGCACTGATGTTGCTGACTGGTCTTTGTAACAATGGACTTGTCTGGCCTGGGCACCTTGACATCTAACTACTGACAGGAGGAGGCCTCGCGTAAACAACACCACCGGAGAGACACCTTGTTTCACAACCTGTTGTGCAACTGAAGGTCTGGGGCTTATCTCACCTGCTGTGGTTGCCCAGGAGGGTCAGAGCTGGCTTCTCTATCGCTTTGATAAAGGCCATATCGGGAATTTACCAAATATGGGACTTTCAAATCAAACGACAGTGCTTAGCCATGGGTGCAGTACACAAGCCACTTTTGCGCCCTGTGTAGGGCCCGAGGGCCTAGATAGCTGGCTTCAGGACTACCAGTTCCAGTATTTAGAGCGCATATATCCTGTTAGGTTAAAGAGAGGCCCCAGAAGATGGGCCTGATCCAGGATTGTAATATTGCAGTATAATGTCTTAGGTTTTCAGTCTTGTTCCATTTTGAGTTTGCTAGTTTTACTTTCTAATCATTTGCTCTTATGTGTGCAAATAAACATTTCAGCCTGTACATATTTAAATTTTGGAATTATGTTAATTTGTCAATTTTTTTTCCATGAATAAATGCATAAAAAAAATCTACTGTGTTCAGTGTTTGGCTGTTTTATTGTTAAAATATATTAAAATGTCCTTTTATGTGACGTTAAAATAACATTTTTTGTACAGAAATACAAATGATGCAAAATTAAAATAATAATAGAACTATAAACATCCACATTGACCATGCTTGTAAACTATTTTTGGTGGGTTTGTGTAAGTTAAAACATGACTTTGCTGACCAAAATTTCCCCCCCCCCCCCCTTAAAGAAGCTTAATGATTCTCAATTAGGTATTAATGAAATGACTGTGAGATGTGATTTTACACATCTAAACATACACATACACCCTGTTCAGTCTGGAGGGTGCTGAATTATTAAAATATCACTAATTATTTTCAAAATTACAGTGAAAAGTATGCTGTAGTGGGGAAGGTGATGTCCGGCACGGCATTTTAGTCTAGTAGCTGAAACATTTCTTCTCTTGTCAAAGGGCGAGTTAACACGCATCTCCTCTGGTGGTCTGTCAGATCCTTCCCGTTGATGAGGTGTATGGGAAATATCATGTGGAATTTAATGATATCGTCTACAGAGTCAAACATCTGTTGAGAAGCGGAAAGAAGTGTAAGGCTATGGGGAAAGCACTGGCTTTTAGGTTCTGTGTAGCTTTTTAAATAAAAATCATCCGCACTGTGGAGTTCACTTTTGGTCCAAGATTAATGCCCTACTAAAGGCGTTTTTTTTTAGTTTTCTATGATAGGATTTGGTGGTGTCACGCAATAAATGCACTCAAAGTTGAACTTACGTCATTCATTCTTAACCCAGTTCCGAGGGCGAACTTGTGGGTGCTCTTTATGTACCGGATTTTTATGTTGTACACCCTGTTGTCCTGCATCACTGCCAGGACAAAGGGCTCCTCTTCTGTGCTTCTGGAGTGGTCTCGCACCACGAAGACCCCATTCTGTTAGCACAACATACAGAGTACATGGTTAAGATGACTTCACTTTTTCTGGTGTGAAAGCTCTGAAAAATGGCCTCTAGATCTATTTGGTCACAGCAGCATTAGCAAAGGCTAATATGGTCATGTAGCATTTGCTAATGATAGATATAGCATTGTTAGCGTCTTACATGTTATCTGTTTAGCAGATGCTTTGATGGCTTCTGCCTCTGTTTCTTTTTACACGTGTACATTATATAAAATTAAAGGCCTGTTTGCTGTGGAGTTTCTGCACGTGCTGCATAATTGCACAAGGCTGCCCTCACCTGATTGGCCAGTTGCAGGGCGTTCTCTGTCTTGGCCCGCTGGCAGGCACCAATGTACCAGTTCTGTTTGCTGCTCATCTGGAAGCAGAAGGCCGGTCAGCTGGTACTGACCCTTCCCAAACCAAATGAATCTTGCAATATATACTCCAACACAAATCCAAATGTAAAAATGCACTACATGTTATACAGATTGCAACCTGGGGCACACAGTGGGCAATGCCAGTTCACCTAAATGCATTGTGTAATTCCCTTATTCTGTCATTAACTGCATAGCCTGTCCAGTGGCAGGCCGAATGCCTTAGCACCCAGGCAGCAGCGGCGTCCGGCTGGATGACAGCTAGCGGATGCGCCATCACCGCCAGCAACCACAAACCTGTGCAGGCCTGCTGCAGGGAACCCGTCGGTGCACGTCAATGTCATCCTGTACATGCATCCATTCCTGGGATTCCCGCATCCTATGGGGTGCCCCCTTCACTGCAGGACACATGACACACATAATATGACATAGCTCTAGCTGCTTGCGGAACTACACTGCCAAATGAAGTGGCCATTAACATTAAAATCACCTCTCGAGTGTCTTTCATTCGGCCTAGGAAACCTAAATGGAGAGAAACATGGATCACAACATGACAGGAAAAATGGCTGTCTGTCCACGTGCATGGGAGAAACCTCACATGAACGCACAGATGTGAAAATGTGGGTATAGCAAGAGACAGGCCCCGCACCTTGGGTTGGCATCTGGGAACTCCAGATCCTGAGAGAACCTTGGGGGTGTGAGGGGCGGCCCCATTCCAGCACCGGCATACCGTGGAATCTCTGTAATTGGTAGGTCTCTACATCAGTCAGCTTCACCTATCACAGCCTTAGAGGATTTGGTCATAAAAGCGAATCATGTTACACTATGGGAAAAGTAACCGGATGTGGACCATAAACTTATATTCACATATAAACGATATTGTACAGTCTTAAGTCATCAAAGAAAAGGTCTATAGTTATTTATTTATTTATATTTGCTCAAAAAACATCATTAGAATATATGCAAATGAACAGTAACACAATGATAAAGTAACAAGAACTTCTTCTGTTCTTGTTCTCCAAAGAATTACTAATACCTTGTTGGATGGCTAGAAGAACAGCACTTCAGTTCCCAAACCCCAGACATTCCATGTATTTGTTACATTTTTTAACCAGTTCACTTAACTTCATTAGATCATTTGATGAGGCATTGATTAGTCAAACAAGGTGGATGTACTCAAACAAAGTAGTAGAGTTGACAAATACATGGGAGTTTTTTTGATGGTTGCTGCAAATATTGGGGTGATTGTAGGTTTTGAAATTATTAAGGTTACGCTTTGACAGATATTGATACATAAAGTCATAGTCGTGCACCAACATACAGATAACAAATTATTTTCTTTTCCATCTTAAGACTTGGACAGTACTGTATAATTACACTTTTTCGCAGCCTCGCTGACGGTGACTGCCTACGGGGATTAATTATCGCCCTGTGTCATGGGGCACTAGCTACAGTTCAGCATTTATTGCTATGAGTGGGCATCAGTATACTCACCCACTGACCGTCTGTTCTTCATAACCTGAAAGGACAATTAATTAATGCTGGTAAAGTGATTCATCCTCACACACAAAGTACCATGGTCAGGGGCATACCTAGGAATCCTGGGCCCTCTGACAAAATGGCACCTTGGGCATCCTCATCCAATTTTACATATTCAACGGCCCCTGTCAAGTGCTGGGCCCCCTGAATCTGTCAGGGTATCCCTGCCCCTCCGACGCCCCTGACCATAGTGCTCAGACAATGTTGATCGGACTTTATACATCCATCAATTCACATTCTGCAATCCTTGATGTTGACTGCATATATTTTATCATAAAATGTGCACAGAAAATATACAAGGAACACAGATTTTACTGCTCAAAACTCTCATTAATTCTCATAAGGATTGATTTTAGTTAGTAGGGTTCACACCAAATAAATGTTTTACTTACCAATGACTTCTCCCCAGACCTGTTAAGGAAATAAAAGAGGAATAAAACAGGATAACAGAGCTACAAGCATCAAGGACCAAATACAAAGGTCATGGAATACTGACCTTGTATGAGAGCATACACAACATTTAATCTTTCATACATCTTATTGAAATATTGTTGATTTACAAAAGATATAAAAAAGCTATATAAATATTTAACTATGTGCTATGATTTTAATAAGAATTTTGAAACATTTGCATTATGTTAACATGCATTTATCCAGCAAATGCTTTTGTCCAAAGTTAGGGTCAGAGAGAAGGTCCGGCCAGACCCTGAAGACACTGAGGTTATGGGCACTACCCAAGGGCATAACAGTGATGTCAGTTATAGCAAGTGTGCTTTCTGTGCCTCAGATTGAGGAAGTAAATGAATGGGCAGTGCGGCATGCAAAAAATCTTCTGCGAACTAACTGCCTACTTCCCAGGAACATGCACTCTCACATCATTGGTGGTGACACCATCTAGCTTCTACATTCCACAGGTGCTCATTCTGCTTGTATGAGTAACACCATGTGTCTGTAAGCGAGGTCTTGGAGTAAATCGTCCAGCAGTTCTATCACATTAACGAAAGACAGCCTAACGTAACAGGAGCACTGATACCTCTCTGTCCTTTAGCCTTACCTGGAAAGGGCTTGTATTCTCTGAAAGAGAGATCAAAAGTCAAGTTACTATTATCTAATTGTATGCATATAGAGTAGAGATTTAATTGATACCACTGGGCTTTTCCAAATTAGTTCAAGAAAACGGCATAGAGTACAACAATCACCCAAGAAGGATCTGAACCTCAGCGCTAGATTAATCTTCCTTATAAAGCTGTAATGTGAAAATATTTCTGAAAATATTTAATACTGACACCTAGACAGGGCCGGGATGTAACAGGATGCATGTAACGGTGCTCAGTATTCAGAATACAAAGATGAAGTATCCGTATGCAGTCCACGTTACGTTTTATAAGGCACTATTTAGAATACAGTTACTTTAAAAAGATTAGAATACTTTTAGAATACATGTGATGCAATATGAAAAAAAATGTATGTATTAAAAGATATGTCAGTTTTTGGTTGTTTGATTTGTCTGTTTTAAATCATCACATGCACTTTTCCCTTTGCTCAATAGAGGGCAGTGGTACGCTGGAGATCAGCGTGTGGAACCATGACTGCTTTCGCGTTGTGGAAATGTAAGCAACATTTTTCCAACTTTCAAACAAGAAGTGGAAAATTGTTTATTGTTGAATGGCAGTTGGGCCTGCCAGTAATAAAGACTGTCAGCATTGAAGGTTTCATCTTCTCATTTAAAGAAACATCTTGAGGTAAGCAATGCTTTCAAGTTAAAACTCAACCACACTAGGGTTAGCTACAAACCTAGCTAGCATTTTAGGTCCCCTGCTTCCCTTGGTAGCATCAAGTTTTGAAACACAACACATGCTGCCTCATGTAGGTGGAATTACATTTTTTTCACAAATTTCTGCAATGTTTTTCCCCCAAGGTGAAAACTGTGAAAAATATCGGTTAATCTGGTAGGCCTACCTGAACTCTTTCTGAATATGTTGTGAATTTCATAAAGAGATAAATAGATTTTATTACAGTTCTTTGCCATGCCACCAGAGAACATAAGAACATAAGAAATTTACAAACGAGAGGAGGCCATTCGGCCCATCAAGCTCGTTTGGGGTGAACCTAAC
>JAODLD010000016.1:19886996-19900679 GCA_026781065.1 Mormyrops boulengeri
TTATAATTAGTCGAAAATAATAAACATTTATATGATCTTTATTTTTCTCAGTCAAAAAATTAGGGCACTATACTAGGACAGTAGAACCAAAATTGAAATAGATGTAAATAAAAGTTTAGCATAGATTTAGACTTTAATTAGAGAAAAAATACATGAATAAATGTATTTACTGAACAGTTAACAGCAGCCAACAGGGCAGATTTAAAATGGTGCAGAGACAAAAATAACTGTGAAGCCAGTCTCTGCTTGCGTAGTGCTTCAGGTACTGACAAGTTAACACTCTATTTTTTTTTTATTAATGGCTTAATAATTGTCCCAAATACCTTAACAACACTGAAACTGAAATATATCTTACGGTGTTATTACTATAAGTGCACCTTATTTATTATAACATACCAGGTCAGCAGACTTGACATCTACAGCTGTGACTGAGGCTGTCTTATCTGTACCAATACGCGGTGGTTTTTATACCCTTATTGTGGACAGAAGGTCCAGAGAAACCTCTGCTTACACATATATTAACATAAAACTGAAAACATTAATACATTTTTCCTAATACATTTTGTTTATCAATGAATTGAGCCATTGCTAATTTACATGATCAGCTTTCTGATTTGCCTGTCAGTACTAAGTCACTGTCCCTAATAAGACCTCGGAGGCTGTTATTCAGACTGCATTTACCCGCCACTATACCGTACTTTGGACTTTGGTGTTACTGGCAGTCAGCTGAAGTTTATCCTGAGACAAATACAGGAGCTTAAAGAGCCGGCATTTCTCACCAATGTAGGTGGAGCTGTGAGGTGGGGTCGGGAGGAGGGGCTCCCCCGGTCTCTCCGTCATGTGGGGATCCTCTTGATCCACGTCCATCTTGGAACGCCATTCCTGCTCAGCTTGTCCGGGCCTCATTTTCTCCTTTCCAGTACTCAGCAGGCGGTCCTGTAGCGGGTCAAACAGAAACACCCTTGCCGTGTCTGAGTCTTCCTGTAGCCCCCTTGGAGGAAGCCGGAGAAATTTATGCGGACATTTGCACAGAGGCAGACGGAGTCATGTGGTTAAGGACATCGGCTTCTAATGTGAATGAATTCTTGCTGTTGAACCTTCACACAGGGCAAATGCTTGCACATAAAATCACATGCCATGGCCAGTGTAGAGTCTGTTTCATGCAAGAAGGATGCTTTTTGGACCGCTGGAGGACACAGGACTTCCTCAGGGAAACAGGGTGAAAACATGCCGAGTTTAGCCCCAGAATTGGGATGGACATGAATCCCCCACCCCCCACCATGACTGGAGTTATGAAGGAACAGCGTTACCCCCCGACCCCCGGAGCTGTCCTCAAGGACCCCCAGACTGTTCACATTTTTGTGGAACTGAGAGGGAGAACAAAACATGGACTGTCTGGGGGTCTCTGAGGACCGGATTGAGAAACTCTGCAGTAAAGCATCCAGCCGTCTGAAGCGGTACCAATAATTAGGAGAAGACAAATCACCGATAATATCTGTGAATCCACATACATGTCATCTGCTTGGTGAGTCTACACAAGTTCCCTGGAACATGAAGGGTTACTCACCATTACAGGCGGTGGTTTGAGCTGGTTACTTCCCTGCTGGTCTGGAAAACCAAAACGAAAATAAAACTTCTGTTTGCCAACACAGTAGGTGAAGCCGCGTGTTAGACTGCAAAGAGTAATATTATGATGTACGATAGTAATACGCTATGGCATATATAAATTCACTCTCCCGGGACACAGCACATCGTCCCCAGTTACTAATTAAATATCCACCATGCCATTTTTGTGGCATGGTGGGCATTTATAAATAAATGACATTGCTACAGAACTGACTGCAACAATGTCAAGATGAGACAGGGTTGTCTTCGAGATTCGGCATGTGCACACATACCTCTGCTGTGATGTGGTCTGTGCTGTTTCATTTGCTCGGGTCGCACTCGACTGAAAAACCAGTACGAACTCTTAACGAAAGAAGTAAGATAATCGGCAACACCCTAAACATCACCTTTAATGAGCAAAGGTGTATTCATAACTGTTAAAAAACTGCAGCGAGCTTACCAAAATGCTGAGCCGCTAAGCTGGCTGCTGGCGTCAGGCTTGGAGGCACAGATGTACTGCAAGGCACTGAGAGGCGCAACGTTCAGAGTGTCAAGCCACAGCTACACAAGCTACACAAGCTACACAGCAGAAGAACGAAAAGAGCCAGATTCCGGACTCAAAAAAACACTTCAAAATGAATTCAATAATGTTTGTCTAATTATAATCCAAGAAGGGTAACATACTGGTGTACAGTTATTAATTTTATCTCAGCAAGGACAGAGAGTGTCTCAAACTATTTACAGAAATCCATTTCAAAATTCAAAGGCAGTACCAGGTAAAGGAAAGCCCCCTTAAAGGTTTCAGTTTTTAACATAGTTTAAAGTTGTTTTATGTATGTTTTACATCAGAGTGACTCAGGGTCCACCTCCCTTCTAGTGTTGAATTTACCACATTGGGTAGTTATACGTCAAATGCTCATTGTAGCTTATATCTTATGGACATCACATTATGAAGCGTAAATGATGTTATCTTAAGAAAGATGTGGTCTTTGATCGCTGTAGCCTATGTTCTGTCCTCTCGTTGCAGGACTCTAAATACTAGCTATATTTCACTCTTGCAAGTTCATGTCCACGGTGTTGCAGGAACCAGGTTCGTCGATGTTGAGACATCTAACAGAACAGATTGTGCATGAACATACACACAACATGTGTGTGGCTCCTGCATTCCAGTGTCTTATTCCGTCAAAGGTCTTGCAGCTTTGTGAGACTTCCCTCTCAAAACACCTGATATTTTCCGAGCAGAGTGGCCGCTCTATGAATGTGACAATTCCTAAGAGCTGCCATGAAGTGAGAAGCCATGCTCTGGCAGAGTCACCCAGCAGCTGAACTATGGCGCAGATTCAAATGGACTTTCCTGAGGGGCTGTTTTCAAATGAAGATAGAGTATGTAGGTTTCCAGGAAGTTATTTGAAGCTGTCAAAAATTACACCACACTCTGATTCTCCCCTTAAGTATCAGTTTCCTACACTCAATCACCCTTCCATCAAGAAATTCCAAGAAATCAAGCCTTCGAAATCACCCTCCCAGGAACACCCTTTGAAGTATGTTTTAAGGTTTCTTCATATTTTAACAATGGTGAACCATTGGTGGTCTATGTACGGTAGACCCGAAACAGAGCATCTTGCCAGTGGTGATGGGTATCCAGTAAGTATTCTGATTCTGACTCTTTGAGCAAACAATAGGCTACTGGCATTCTCTTTTTAAGTCAGATCACCCCCCAACCCCCCCATTACTAAAAGGGCATAGATCAGCACAGCCATGTACGGAGCATACGAAAGCACATCTCTCTGTCTCTGCGCAGCACATGAAACACAGCCTTCAAGCGCAGTTGTGTTTGCAGTGACGAAGTCGATAATCTCACTGCAGGCTTGCAAATCTCCTACCTCAGTCCATTTCTGCACCATTGAGGATGAAACAAGGGTTACTGGTAGCAGCCATCATCCTGTTACTCCCTGACCCTCTCACCTCCCCAGCGCTGAAATGAACCTGCCTACACGGCAGCAGACGGGCGGCGAAGGAAGCCCAGCCTCTTCCTATGCAAACGTTCACACAAACACACTCACGCACTCAGCCTCTGTCTCCTTTTAGAACACAGTGAGGGAAATAAGTATTTAACATGGAAATGTTTTTTTCATTAAACGTTTTTCCAGTGCAGCTATTTACATGACATTTAGACCAATCAGTAATATTAACTCAATAAAATGGCAGCACTTAAAGAAATCAGAACATTCCAATCCATAAAAAAGTTATGCAAAAATAGAATGACACAGGAAAAAAGTATTTAGTTAACACTTGTTGGAGAAGCTTTTGATTGTAGTGCTAGCTTCAAGACGCTTCCTGTACAAAAACAACTAATGTTTCACAATGTTCATGTTGGATTTCGGCACAATCTTCTTCATAGACATTCATTAAATTTTTAAGATTCCGGGAATCCCACTAGTGATTCTTGATCTTCAGGTCCTTCTAGAAATGTTCTATTGGGTTTAAGACTGATGATTGAGTGGGTCATTCCAGAACTTTTATGTTCATCCTCTGGAATAAATGAGAGTTTCCTTTCCAGCATGTTTTGGATCGTTGTCCTGCTGGAAGGTGCATCCACACGTCACCCTCAACCTCCTGGTCGATTCATTTATCTTCCTTTTGATAATTTGGTCTCAACTCATTGCAATGACACAGCTAATAGCTAATAGGAGATCTTGGAGTTGAGAAATCCACTGCCAGGTCCCACTTGCTGTGGCAGGATGCCATTTTTGTGTTTGCTGTGTCTACCCACACTACATTCACATCTTCCTCACACATCTTTCACAAGCAAAAGCTATTTTGGGGGCTGTCTAATTGGGCAATAGGTACCTTCCTGTCCTTCTGGCTGAATGACTGACAATGCAGATAGTAGTACATAGTTCATAAATATACACGGTACTTTCTATTTGTATTGAAGACCACATTATAAAAGGAAATAAGCACATATCCTCATTAAAATCCTTTAAAATGTTTTACCACTGGTGTAGAGACTTTCAAAATGAGAAATGCTGCACAAAACTGCAGTGTAAAATTGCCATTTGCTTGGGTTAGGAGTTCTGGCACCTAAGGAAGGACAGTCATAGATGATGATCTCCAGCTTGGTGTCAACATGAAATTATAACAGTGTTTAGCTGTTGAATGTTTGTCTTATGCTGCTGCACAAGAAAAAAAGCACCTGCTATCTTTAACTGGAATCAGCTGAACCAAATCTTTGGTTCACTAGTGAGCCTGCGGTCAGTTCTCTTCTGCTTACTGGTAGTTCATAATAACTCTTAGATTAAAAATGTCTGCGCTAATTATAATTTTCTTCCTCTACCTCAGTGAGTAGCTAAGAGGTTGTGGTAGCATCTCACTGCGTGAGCAGGGCGTATACTGGAGGAGCAGAGCCACGTCATTATCAGTATCTGTATCTGTATCTGTATCTGTTCAGCCGACAAAATTATCTGTCCCTGTATTCGGATAGAAGTGGGTGTGGTTTGTAAAATAGTTTCATAAAATCATATTTTCTAACCTAATATTCACAGGCGATGCACTTGTTTGGTCTTAACTAAACTAAGTTTTATGAAATGTCCACGTCTCTCCCCCAGAAACTGAAAAAGTCGTTTTATAAATTGAAAGATTCTGTTTTGCGTTGGAAACAGAAATTATTTATACTAACGATATAAAGAAAAATATCCTTCAGTTGAAGGGAATAATCTTAAATTCCAGCGACGCAGTTGGTTGATGTTAATGTCACTGCAGTTTGTGGTTGGCACTCTTGTCTCACACCTCTGGGACCAGGATTCTGGTTTCCTGTGTGAGTGAATGGTGTGAGAGTGTGCCCCAAGATGGCTTGGCTCCAGAGCTCCTGCGAGCCAGAGTTGGACAAGTGGACACAGAAAATGGATGGATGTACAGTAATTACACAGCAACAATAACGTCATTAAAAAAAATGTTGTTTTTTTTTTTTAATGGAAGGAATTAACACATACATCTAAACTGACACCTGACACTTGAAGCTGCTTCCTCCTCCTTCTCCTCCTCTTCCTCCTCCCTGTGAGTTTCCCAGCGTGATAGCCGGGAAAGGTCAACTAAGGTCAGCTAGCTAGCTTGGTGGGTCAGCGGTCAGCTACTGAATACAGCAATCTCTTTTAAATAATTTGTAGTAAATTAAATGACTTATTAGTGCAATTAAAGCCCAGTGTTTCAAACAGAATGGGCATTTATTTCTTATCCCCATCCACAGTGATATGAATCAGTTTGAAGAACCACATTATCTGTGTGTTTCTGTGTAATGCATTGGGGGGCATCCCTAGCGGATACACATGTTTACTGTGTATTCACCTGTTCTGGGTGCATGTGTGTGTGTGTGTGTGTGTGTGTGTGTGTGTGCGCGTGTTGTACCTCCGCTCCTCAGCATTTCTGAAACCTGAACACTTCTGGGAGCCTCACCCTCCCGCCCCCAACCCCGTGGGCTGACCGCCCCATCACAGAGACAGCAGGCCACTTCCTTGTCGTGCCACGTTAAGTGAGCATCCCTGCTGACCTCTGAGCTGCCTCTGCAGAATTTTCCACCACAGTCCTTTCACTTCTCTTGACCTGTCATTGTCTTAATCTGTAGTATCACTGTAAAATTTCTGAGATAAACTGATGTGAAAATGCACACCAGTGCTCAGCCTTAAACCTTTCACTTCTCCTGTACCTCACCATTGCTGTTAATTAGTGTTTTTGTTATTTTTCTGCTGGAAGCTGTCTCTCATCACCATGACCGTCCTTATCCCCTTGTATTGTTTACTGCTAAGTGGCTTTTGTGTTGCTCTACACAGAGTGACTAGCTCCGCATTTGCTTAAGAGTGGCAGTAACAGAAACGGCCTCAACTGCTCACAGTTGGTTATTGGCTGCGAGTGACTGGTAAAGATGCAGCAGATTTGTAGAACACCATATCTGGTCCGCGCTTCAGAAAGCTGGCCGCCGCATGATGAAAAAACGAAACAGGTTATTGTGTTGTTCGCTTGGAAAGAAGATGTTGATGCCGGGAGATGGATCGTGTATCGGAATAACATAATCACCCGGTGGTGAGGTAGCAAAGCTCAAAGAAAACAGAGATCAAGGTTCAATAGAGAGCATTTAAGTGAAATGTAGAGATGAGAATTATCACCTTTGCATCGTAAATTAGTACTATTTACAAGCTCAGATCAGTGAAGTGTAAGTTCAGGATCATGGCCCGGGTACTTCGATAACTACCTTAAGCCAATGCAAGATAACTCACCGAGGACATCGGTAACATCCCATAAAGTTCATTACGCACATCAATGTTGGTTCAAAGAGGTGTTAGACAAGAGTGTTAGCTGGCAGAGTTTTTGGGAACTGGCTATAAAGGGAAGTTAGTGTGGTTTCCACAAGTCTGGAGAAACCTGCCTAAAATGAACATGGTTACCTCAGATTAACTCCGATTAGATAGACTGCACACTCAAAATAAGGAAAATAGTGAGAAAGCATGAGAGATGACCAAAATAGTTGTCTATTTGAACCACAAGCCTACCTGTCTGAGCGCTTGCTGATCTTGGAGTATTGCTCGGTGCTCCTCATCTTTGGAGAAGGTCCTAACTGTCTCTTTGTTTCAGTCTTAAAGAGAGCTCCTCATTTGAGGACAGTGTTTTTTATACTACACTATGTGACGGCCCCGCCTGTTCTGAAGAAGTGAAAAAAGATTGGGTCTGATAATTCAAATATAACTTTGCAATTTATTTTTCATTAATTGTTGATTGACTGTCAGATTTTGCCTAAAGACAGCTAATCCAGGCAAGAGTGAAACCGAATACAAAAATGATGTTGTACGCTTCAAATAAAATATATTTGCTTGCACAAATGAAACACTCTATACAATAAACCAGGGTAGACAACCCTGATCTTGGAATGCTGATATCAAGCAGGCTTTCTATCCTTCCTGGTCTTTGATGAATCACACCAGATCTCAGGCAGATAGTAACAGGTAGATAGAAAACCTGCTGGATACCGACACCCAAGGAACAGGGTTGCCTACCCCTGCAGTAAACTATAATTATCCCAGACAGCCAGAGGCAGACATTTCAAGTCCAAAAAGTAAAAATCCAGACCAAGATTTTGTTTCAACCAACCAGTTGAGTACTGTGTGTCCACACTTAACTGGTTAATCGAAACAAAATCTTGGTCTGGATTTTTACTTTCTGGACCTGAAAGTTCCATCTCTGCAGACAGCTGGGGATCAGATCATGACCCAGATTCATTTGCATGTTCTTTGAAAAATGTCACCATATGGCATACAGGGCACCTGCTCATTTAGGTTTCCTATCATCAGCTGGATGGAAACATGACATTGCTTTGGTTGGTGCAGCCGACTCGTTTCTGAATGGATGACCAAAGGAATCACACAGATTTATTGTGGAAATTCCAGATAAACACCTTGGATGTTATTGGAGAATGGAAAAGGATGCCCGAAGTTCTGCAGTGAGGATCAGAATAAGGCACTGTGAGTGGGTTATGATTATGGCTGCGTCAGAGATAATGGGCCTTTCATCCTGCGGCACTAAGGGGATGAGGGAGGGTCTGAAATAGCATTAGGGGCATATAAAAGACAGTCGATCAACACTAAGGGAAGTGGCCATCCTGCTCCAGATAGCAAATTTACTCACAGCACATGTAAATTTGCCATTATTCAACAGACAGGTCCAGACAGTCCCTGGAGCAATTGGGGGGGGGGGGGGCAGGCCCACGCTCAAGGGCCCAATGGTGACATCACAGGATTTGAACTAGCAACGATTCACTCACAAGCACAACGTCTAACCTGCCAAGCTGCACGCTGCCCTCAAGAACACCCATGCTTAGTGCCTTGCTGGGGAGGGCCGTACGAGCTATAAAGAGGCATCCGCTTGTATTGCCACAGTGATCTAACACCAAATGAGCTCTACACACACACAATACACAACAGCTCACACTGCAGCCTGGTGCTGCTGACTGTTGTTGGTCCTGCACAGTCAGGGTCCATATTAGCCGTAATTTTTAAAGCCCAGCTAGCCTGTCATGCTAACCTGGGGGCCTCAGACCTCTTGCTGATGGGCTCAAAGCTTGACTTCCACCCCAAAGTGTCCCCTGCAGTGTCATATTCTATTCCTTTACTTCGATCATGTTGCCCCAGGTCTCCAAACGTAAACGCAGATGTATGCCGCTGTATGCTCTGACAACCTGCCCTCCGCCTAGTGACGGCCATGTGACAGGAAGTGCCACGGGGGTGGTTTGACCCAAAGTAACCAAGAAATGGAAGGCTGGCTGAAAGTGGGCCGCCGTGTACAGGTGAGCCTGTGTTTCCTTTGAGGGAGGGCCCCAGGACAGCGGATTTGGTTCTAGGACCTCGCACTCGAACATACAGGAAAGTCATGATTTCACAGGCCATCTAGGCCACACGCTGCATTTTCCAGGGAAAGAGGACAGAGCCACGGCTCTGAATGCTCAGGAATGCATGGGCGGGGAGGGGGGGGGGGCAATGGGGTTATGAATGTGGCAGATTATTGTGGTCATGATCATTCTGATAAAAAAAATGAAACAAATCGAACTAATCAAGCCGCTCATATCTGGTTACTGCTGGTTGTAGATGATGCAGACTAATGTGGCATGATGAGTAATTACAGCGTGCTGTACGCTAGACTGTATGCTCAGTTCACGTTTGCTCACCCAGCTGAGTGTCAGGAGGTCACTTTTACATATTATTTATCTATTTGATCAGTTCATTACATTTATTTCGCTTCTGTGTTCTGCTGTATATTTATGGCTAGTTAGTCAGTCAGTCAGTCAGACCTCATTGTCCCCATGGGGGAAATTGTTTTCCACAGCATGGTACATCCAAACAATCAGCATCACACTTTACACCTGTCAGTACACAATAGAGAATACAGCACAAACACCATTATCACACAACAACAACAGAGATACCATACAGGCAGCACATGACGGTAGGCAAGAGAAAACCTCGAGAAAAGACATAACCCTTCCTTCAGCGAGCCATCCTGCACCTCGAGGGCTGTGTTGTGAACTGGCTCTGCTTGTGTGTGTGTGTGTGTGTGTGTGTGTGTGTGTGTGTGTGTGTGTGTGTGGATTATGTTTATTACATTGTGGGGACGAAATGTACCCCACAATGTTATAAAAACCTGTTATTTTGACGTTGTAGTGACCATTTTTCAGGTCCCCAAAATGATCTGTGAATGCAATCAAAAAAGTAAAAATGCCAAGTCTGGTATTTTGTTTTGTTATTTATGGTTAAGGTTAGAGCTGGGTAGGGGTTAGGGTCGTACAAATGGACTCAAAAGCTGCAAAAAATGAAAGCTTGAAAGTGAGCAGAGTGCTGCACAAGAGCCATGGTGAGATGAAAGGGTCACTCAGCCTGACCGGCGGTAAATGAGGGCTGCTGTTCTGGGCAGGATGTGCTACTCGCGCATCTCAGCGCAGCCATTGCATGAGAAAGGACTGCAAGGTGTGCTCTGCGGTCGCGAGGCCGCTGTTGTGTGGCAGGAGGGACCGGAAGCTTGCAAAGTGGGGTGCTTTTTTAACACGGAATGCCTTGAGCTCAGGCAGGGGCTGGCAGTGCGCAGTGGACAGTCAGTCATTCATACAAACACCATCTTGGGGAGATACAGGCCAACAGCGAAGCGGCAGCCATTCTGACCAAAAGATCCAGCCATGAAACACATGTGAACAAACCCAGCGGGTTTGGCATGACCAGCACCAACCTAGTTCCTGTAGATCAGGTGTGTCAAACTCCAGTCCTGGGGGGCCAGAGCCCTGCACATTTTTGTTCCCCTCATTTAACACACCTGATTCAACTCCTTGCATCTCCATGCACCAATTATCACACAGCACTTGAGCTGAGTCATTTGTGGTAAAACAGGGAAAGAGCTAAGCTACACAGGGCTCCGGCCCCCCCAGGATTGAAGTTTGATTCCCCTGCTGTAGTTGATCTGGAAAAGCCGTGGTGATTCTCCACCGTTTCCGGGGAGATAAATGACTCTGTAAAGTGTGTCAGGGTTGTGTTTGGGGCCTTCAGGCAGTGTGATTCAGTCAGATCTAAACAGCATTTATAGAACCCCTTCCCTGCCCCACAAACACACACATGCTATTTTTTAGTAGCTGCACACACACCATGCCCTCCAATGGCTTGTGAGGCCACTGGGAGCTACATCCAGGTGCCATTCATGCTTCTAACTATTCACCAGATGCCCGTGAACAAATTAGCAGGAATATTTTTGAAGCTTGGTGAAAGATCACAGAAAATTTTGTATCACATAAAATTATATAATACTTAAATATTAGTAATACATAATATTTGTTAGTGTAAGTGCATGCTAACTTTAATATTAAAAGTACTGACTTGGGCACGCCAAGCATCTTTGTCATGGTAACTGTCCTCACTCACATGTGAGCTGTTTGCGACCGTGGAATCTTGTATTTCTCAAAATTTCTTCTTTCTCGCATTTCTTTTAAAGTTTTCAGTGCCGTTAATTTTGTATTGTTAACAATGAGTCCAAAATGCAGTAAATACAGTAGTAACTTTGTACATACAGGGGCATATTTTAGATGGTTTGTGTTTTATATAAAAGATCTAGATAGGAAATGACCAAGTAATTTGACATGCAAAGTGTTCAATACTGTTTGTTTAGAAATTGGCATAATTTCATTTTTATGTTCATCTTCATGTTATGTTTTATCGTTCAGGTTAGCAGACTGCTTTGCATTGAGGATAGGGGGCCCCAAGTATTGTTCCCGAATTTTCACATTGGCAGGGATCTTCAGCTCCCAGTCCTCCTCAGTGCCAAGGGGGTAATTACTGTATTTTGAGCCCTGAGTGCTGTACTCTGTGGCTGTGTTATTTTTAGCTCCCCCCAACAAATGTCAGACCCCGACCACATTAGCTCTGGGGTGGGTAACAAGAGTTTAGCATGCGCCCCCACCCCCCCAGGCTCCGAAAGACCTTTTTAGGGGATTGCAGTATTTCTGCGACACTGGTGTGAGGGCAAATGGATCGGGGTGAAGGTCTGCTAGATGACCTTTTCACTGCAGCGCTCCAGAGGGTGGGCCGGCCTGAGAGCTCCGCACAGCACCTTCCAGAACATTTAAAGGTGAGAGAGTGGTGAAGGTGCAATGTTTATGTAATTTCTGTGTATACAGCTTGAAGAAGCACGATATATGATTTAGTTGTGTTCAGAGCAGTATGCGGTGACATATAAATAAAATAGAGGAAAAATGGCACGGGTGGGGGCGTAGGTGGGGGAATGGGTGCCTGCGTAAAAGAGCTGACCCAGGCTGCATACGCTATGCCAGAGTGTGTGTGTGTGTCTGTGTCATGTATATATTACATTGTGCGGATAAACCTGTTATTTTGACGTTTTGAGAATCATTTTTTTCAGTCCCCACAAGGGGAAACTCAATTTTAAAATTTGTGAATGCAATCAAAATATTGTGTGCGTGTGTGCATGTGTGTCCGTGTGTTTATGCGTGCATGTGTTTGTGCGTGCTTGTGTGTGTGTGCGCGTGCCTGCGTGTGTGCGTTCCTGCGTGGGTGTGTATATGTGTGCGTGCGTCTGTTTGTGCGTGCATGTGTTTGTGCGTGCTTGCGTGTGTGTGTGCGCGTGCCTGCGTCTGTGTGTGTGTGTGCGTGCGTGTGTGTGTGTGTATGTGTGTGTGTGTCTGCATGCGTGAGGAAGGGGTTAACATCAGTGGATTTCTCTTGTGACTGGAAGCCTTAGTTCTGAAAGGGGAAGTTGTTGTCTCACCAAAGCTTCTGAAAGTGCTTGAGTGCTTGACACCTCAGTTGCAGTTGATGCAGTTGAACAGCAGTTGATGTGAGGTATGTATTATTCATAACTGTTTAACTGGAAACAACTAGTATCCTGCACATTACCAAAATGCCACATCGTTGACTGGAGAATGCATGAAAAGTTCATTTAGAAATGAACATAACCTTTATAAAAGGATCTCTCTTTCTCTGTGCTTATACTCTCAGTATGTACAGTAAAATATGAGGCTTCTCTAACTACTGTATGATGTGTACATGTCCAGCATAGTGCTAAAAGGAGACATGACCACGCATTTGCGTGGCGAGACACCGGCATCCACTCGTGAACCGGCCTGGCCTGATGTCACGCAGCCTGCCCAATCACATGTGGGGAGATGCTGGCATCCACTTGCAGACAGGCCCGTCCTGACAACGCACAGCTCAGCCAATCGCGTGGCTCTCACAGCAGAGGTGTGACTGCCTGGGACTTCATTTGCTTTGACAAAGATCATTTGGAGCACAGTGTGCACCAGTGAACCCAGCTTGAAATCATGCATTAATAACCCTAAAATTATATTTTGAAATGGGATTACTGGTCTACTCATGTCACTCCAGTTCTGAAATAATTTTAATGACCAGTAAAATGAAAGTAGGCAGCTTCCATAGGACCTATTAACCATAACTTCCTACCTCAGTAATGGGCAGATCTGCTCTCCTCTGTAGGAGTCAGAGCCGCTATCCTCTGTAGGAGTCAGAGCCGCTATCCTCTGTAGGAGCCAGACCCGCTATCCTCTGTAGGAGTCAGAGCTGCTATCCTCTGTAGGAGTCACAGCTGCTCTCCTCTGTAGGAGTCAGAGCTGCTATCCTCCGTAGGGGTCAGAGGTGCTCTCCTGCCCATTCTAATGCTAACTGAAACAGACCATTTCAACCTATGTATGGAGATTGTGTTTTCAGAGTTTGAGCTGGTCGTTTGGTTTTTCCATACTTTAAATGTCCTCTAGATGGTGCTACAAATCATCAAGTTAAGTTAACATTACTAAATCTGGTGAAATACCATGAAAGAATGTTTTCAGGGTAATAAATTAAAAACAGTAATCACTCATCAGTGACTGCTGCTTGCTGCTGAGACATGGGTGTGTCCCTATTAATGGCGTCATCCTGACAGGAGAGAATCACAGCCCACGTGGATCACAGGCACAGTCCCGCTTGACGTACGTGTTACCCAGAGGAGGGGGTTTCTGTTCCCTGAGGGCTGCACAGAGTGCCTCCCACAGGC
>JAODLD010000016.1:19906915-19918732 GCA_026781065.1 Mormyrops boulengeri
CACCCATATCCTTGACTTCAAAGGACTATGTATGTAAGTTTTGCACTGTATGTTTGTACTTTTTTGTACTGTATGCCGTCTGTATGTGTACGGTGCTACGCTGCTACTGGGAACTGAATTTCCCGGAGGAATCATCCCGAGGGATAAATAAAAGTTTACCTACCTACCTACCTACCTACCTACCAATGTAAAAACATAAACTCAGACAAAAGTAGCATAAGGGCACACTGCTAACGTTAGCAAGCAAACCCACCAAAATTAGAAGCAAACCTACCTGATGAGTAATGTTACCGATAGCTGAATCCATAAGCGTTAGACAGGCTTCCCAGCGTAAAGAGCTGAAGTGTGGGCAGATGTTTGTTTATTTTTGCTCAGATTGCACAAAAAGTAGTGCCGTGTTATTGGATTTTACAGGGACTGGGATAAATACAAATGCAGATCTCGCTCTTCTTATTTTTTAAAAAATACATAAAAACTTTTTTAAACTCAGATTTTATGCATATACTGGTGTGTTCTTTATAATACGACAGTCCTTTATCATGATACATATCGTATCACCAGATTCTTGCCAATACACAGTCTTACTATTTTAGGTTATAGTTTTTCTAGAACTCCCTTAACCTAATCATATTGCCTTCAGTAGCCCTGACTGCTTGTGAGAAGGTCTACCATCAATAATCGACTTTAATGGAGGATATGACTCCATGATCCATCAGCTGAAGTAGCAATATGGTGCTGAGGGGGGTAAAGATATGACCTTTACATTGGGGTGAAGCTCATCGAAGATGCTTGGATGTCTGACAGCAAGTGTAACCCAACTTTTTGCGTTTGCCTTCTAAATACCGGGAAGAGACGCCTTAATTTACAGAGCAATTCACAAGGCTTGAGCTTGAAATCCCCGGACACATCACTCCCAAGCAATAACGTTGGCCTGTCCTTCGAAGCCTTATGCCCTGGATTTTCCTCTTTTGAAATGTAGGTCTTTGCAGGCATTTATTTCCAAAATAAGCCAGTCTCATCTACATTAAATATTTGGTCTTCCCTCCTCAATAATTTTTGAAAACATTTCAGGAAAATCACGCACAACACTTACATCAGCACTCGCTGCTCCACCTTGCGCTTTAATATTATGTGAAATTGCCCTCACTTTGAAGCGACTTAACCAACCCCCACTCACAACAAACTCTTCATCACGATCACCTTCACTTGCTGTGCAAATAACTTATATGTCATTGGAAAGGCTTCAAGCCTTTTCTTGCACTAAAATAAGCCTAATAGGCATATCAAACTGGTTTATTTAAATTGAAGATTTGTTTAAATTATCAATAAACTTTCTATTTCAATAATTCAACCACTGCATGAAATAGTACCTTTCATTGGGGCAGGGCCTTTCACATTGTAATTACCCTAAATGTTTAATATAATAGGCTTTATGACAGTGTGTTCTCAATTATGAGTTGTCTTTAATTCTGATGTGCTTAACCCGGGGAAACCAATCAGCATTTTGTTTTTGTGTATTCTGTGCACGCATTTAATTAGGTAGTAAAATTACGGGTTTGAAGACCCCTCAAAATTTGTTTGCTACCGATCAGACATATAGCCGGCCATCATGCCAGAGGGTGAGAGTCATGGGAAACACAGCAATGCCGTTCATACAAATGGCTGAGGCCATGCAATGCAGGGTTGTGCACCATTTAGAAGTGAATTGCGAATGGCCCTGAAAACCACTCTGGCTTTCCTGAGCTAGCAGAACTATGGTGTTATGCCAGCAAATACAGTGTTATGCCAGCAAATACGGAGTAATTTCAGCAAATACAGTGTCATGCCAGCAAATACGGAGTAATTTCAGCAAATACAGTGTCATGCCAGCAAATACGGAGTTATTTCAGCAAATACGGTGTTATGCCAGCTTTCTTTGCAGCTGTTGAGACAACCTTCAATGTAACGGCAGAACGTTGCAAACTAAGTGGAGATTTTTTGCTGATTAAATGTAATGATATTGACTAAGGGGTGGCATGGTGGTGCAGTGGTTAGCACTGTTGCCTCACACCTCTGGGACCAGGGTTTGAGTTTCCATCGGGGTTCCATGTGTGTGGAGTTTGCATGTTCTCCCCATGTCGTCGTGGGGTTACCTCCAGGTACTCTGGTTTCCCCCCCCTACAGTCTAAAGACATGATAATTGGAGTTATTAAATTGCCCATAGGTGTGTAAGTGTGCCCTGTGATGGGCTGACCCCCCCCCATCCTGGGTTGTTCCCTGCTTCGTGCCTGTTGCTTCTGGGATAGGCTCTGGGCGATCCAGGAGTGTAAGTGGTTTGGATAATGGATGGATGGAATATTGAACAATGAGCCATATGTATTGGAATAAAGCATAATTTTGTTTGCCATAATGTTTTGCTTTTTGTTATGGTCCTATGGTTGAAGTGAACGATAAAACTGATAACACTTTACTTAAGGTCATGTTTTTAGGAATGTATAAACACCTTCTTAATGCATTATAATGCATTCATAAAGCATTATAAATATAGCTATAAATATTTATTAAAAGGCACAACACATTATAATTATGTTTATTACACATTATGACTGCCTTGTGAAGCTCTCGTCTATAATGCATTATCGATACCTATTTAATGCAGTACAAAGCATCCGTAATGCTAATACTGACCATTATAATGCATTATAAAGGTTTCCATCATGCATTATAGATGACAGCTTCATAAAGCATTCATAACGCATAATACACACATCTATAATGTGTTATGGCTTTTGAAAAATATTTATAGCCATGTTTATAGTGCTTCATGAATGCATTATTATTTGTTATGAATGTGTTTATAAATTACTAAAAACTTAAGTGTTACCATAAAATGTATTTTTCTGTACATAAGAAAATAAATAGCACGAACTACATGAAATAAAGCAATTCTTTTTGCCATTTGCTTTTAATAAACACATCATCAAACTAGCAGTACGCTAAAAAATAGAATACATTTGACTCAAACCCTGCATGTACAGTATGTGGGATTACCGTGATACAAGTAACTTTGTAATGTCCCTATCCATCTGACAGCCCACAGACACTCAGAAGAAAGTTACTGCAGACTCATAAAAAAAGCCAGTGCACAAAACATAAATACGTGCCCATGGAAAATAAACCAAAGGTATATTGATAGAACAGTCTAAAGGTTATACACATTTCCTTCTTACAATCATGCAAATATAACGTACACTTTATCCACTAGTACATATCCTACCACAGTATATACAAACACCAGAAAGTATGTTATGATCTGTCCCTACTATGTCTTTCAGGTTCCCATTTCACCAGCAGATGTCCTGGTCACTCTGTGTTCTTCCCAATTCTCTCTCCTAATGTGTTAATTAGTGTTACACCTGTCCCTTGTTCCAACCTTGTTATCTGTCTATATAAGTATCTACTCTTGCCCTTACCCTTGCATTGTGAGTGCTGAGAGTTTCTGTGTTTGGTGTACTTGCTTTGCCCCATTAGTGTTTCTTTGTTCCTGTCCTCGCTACCTAAGCCTGTGTTCAGGTTGGCTGTGCTCCATCGTGTTTCTCTGCCCAACCTACCTTTGTTTTGATCTCACGCGGTCCTTTGTTGGTCTAGTCTGTTCATAATAAAGCGCCCCTATTGTTGCAAAGCCACTCCCAGGATCGTCTCTCCTTCTGCCAGCCCCCATGTGACAAAGTAAATCTATTATAAAATGTATGTTTTTCTAGATTAAATGACAATTCCTGTATTGTGTGTTTACATTGAATTTCTTGTAATTGAAATTAAATTCCAATTGAAATTCCACATGAACATCTTACAGGGTGTGTTCAATTCAATTCCAATTGTGGTTCATGAATGAAATGGGGCAGGATTAATAAATTCTGAATTTTGCACCACCGCCCATATCCGCTGACATACTGTTGCGGCTGGCGTGACCCCGATAGCTCTCAGTGCTCCTCGGCAGCTCTGAGCCAGCAGCAGAATCTGACCTAGTTTCCTGGCTGGGAATGCAGGTGGTGCAGCGGTTAAGGCATCAACCATAATCACATAAAGCCAGTTGCTAAGATATATAACAAGATAATCTGTATAACCAAGATAAATGTATCTGCATTTTATGCAAATTAAAAGTTCACATCGACGTAACTCTTCCATCGTAATACATCTTAGATTTATATTTTGCCTTTGTAATTTGGTCCTTATTCTGCTTCTCTGTCTAGGAGAGATACCTAGACTTTTATCCATCCATTGTCCTTGATCGCTAATCCAGTATAGGGTTATGGGACAGCCTGGAGCCTATCCCAGGAGACACAGGATACGAAGAAAGGGACACCCTGGATGGGATGACAGTGTTTCGCAGGGAGAACATACACACGCACACTGGACCATTATCTGTGAAATGTAACCAAAGTCCCTAGAAGAAAGCCATGCAACCCAAGGAAAGCATGCAAACTGTGCACGCACAGAGCCCATGGCCTGCATTCACAATCACTGATTAAATTATTTATTGATAGATAAATGAATAAGCAAAAACTCCACTGTGTAAATTTGCCCTCACAAACAGAGCTTGACCTACAAACCACGGAATGTGGATCAGTGTACACTGTAAACAGACGAGGGTGCGCTGTAGGGTACATAAACTCACACAGGCACACAATCACACACACACACACACAGTGATACACCCACACACTCACACACATGCATACACACTCACGCACACACACTCACTCGCACATACACGCACACTCACTGCCATTCACACACGCGCACAACTTGCAAACTCACACACACACACTCACTCATGCAGACATACAAACACACACATACTCACACATGGTGCGGTACCTGGTAAAAACACTCACCAGTATGAGCAAATCACACCTGTTTGTTTGTAATTCCTCTCAAAACAGCAAGTCTCATCTTGTTGCATCTGATTTTATGAAGAAAAGACTAGAAAAAAAATCACACAGCATTTCTATTCCTCTGGATATGCCCATACATTCATTTGCCTTTTACCTGGACTGAATTCTTTGGATTAATCAGTGGTTCCTAATCCAAATGACGAATGTAGCTGCTTAGATTCGGTATGTTAGTGTGGCCACCACTAGAGGGCTGGGCTGGGATAACCACAGGCGTGATTACTGAATGTATTGCTGGGCAATGAAAGCGGTACGGGCATCTGGCTGCCTTCCTCTCAGTATCTTGATTTATCAGGGTGATGAAGGTGTCTCGAACAGCTCACCGACATTTGATAAGTGAGCCTGTCAAAAAGAGAGGGCCCCCTACTGGTTGCCAGGCTGCCTGGTAATTCTGAGACAGAAGGATATTGAGAATGGAGAAAAGCAAATGGGCCTTCAGTGACCTGGGGCGAACTGCATAATGTTTTGACGCCTGATTGATATGTTTTCCAACTGTGTCCCACCCCAAACCCCCTAGGGACTCCAGGTACTTTGGGAAGAAATTAGGGATAAAGAAAGAAATTAGGAACAAATTAAGGTCAGAGAAAAAATGACTCCTTGACTGTGTATCAATAGGTGGCTACCTGACAAATGTAGGTGCAAGAGAATCTAGCTCTCCTACTTGTTTTTAAAACCCTTTCAAGCTAGGTAGCATGTAAACCATCTATTTTGGGCTTTCTGTGTCAAACCGTCTATCACAAACTGCAATCAAATAGGAAACCAAGTTCTATGAGACCTGTTAACAAACACCAGGTCTAGTGCTGCAACTCAAGCCCTTATTAGTCAGTGACATATTGACGCGTGACTCCTATTGGACATTTCAACTTAAACCTGCCATGCAAAGCTTGGCACCTAGTTTTTCTCCTCTTCTCCAGTATCACCTTGATTGGAGCACATGTACAATGGCTGTATGGAGTGAGCATATCAGGCGAGATAAACCTCAGCCCAGTAGATCAGTACCAGGGAAACACCCAACAGTGCATGTAAAACAAGCCCATCTGAATCCCCCAAAGATAGGGCACACAGTCTCTACTTGTTCTCAGAGTGACAGCAGCTCACAGAGGGGTGCCTTTACAGTCTATAGGCAAATATGACAACTCAAATGTGCTTTGAGCAGGGAGCAAGAAGAGACAGGTAAGGTAAAAATATGCCCGGTCATGTGATTTGGCTGGCTTTGGGTCTTTCTGAACAGAGAATGCATGCACAGCCGGTGAACCCCCCGGAGAATGTACGTTTATATCAGTAGGATCCCATCCACACCAAGCTCAGCTGCCCTTCTGCCTTCTACAACGATAGCATCAGAAGACGTGTGAGTTTCGGGGCAGTGAGTCGGAGTAGAGCATGGTCTGATGAAGGCGTGACGGTGTCCTTGCCCAGCACATGACAGCCAGCCAACTCTCACACCATGTCTTTGTTCTACCCTCTGCTCACTTCTAATTGTTTCCCTTACTTTAGAGTCTTATTCCTCATTGGTCCACACTGCCAATGTGTTGCAGATGGGTGTCAGTGCTGCAAAATGGGTGATAATTAAAAAAGAAACATGGGAGAGTCACTGGGAGTGTGTGTGAGTTTGTGTGCTTCAGGATCAAACTTGATCTTCTAAGCAATTTCAGCAGCCAGACCCGAAATGGTCAGTCAGGAGACTCGAGAGAATTCAAGGTGAGCCACTTAACTGGTGTGCCGGTCATAGACAAAGTAATTTTACAAGTTTAAAATTGTACAACAACGCTTCAAAATGTTACCCCGTGGGTTCGCTCTCTGTCTAGCTCTCTCTCTCTCTCACACACACACACACACGCACACAATAGACCACAATTGGTCTGCATAGAGAAACTTGCAAATCTGTGTGATCGCTTGTCATTTTGAACTGAGTGAGTTGCAGAGGTGCCAAAACCAATCGCTTGCTATTGCTAAATATAATCACTGGAGGTTTCTTAAAAGATAGCTGATAGAAGGAGATCAGGCGGGGCTGAAAAAGTCAGACTGCTTCAACAGCTTAATATGCAATTTATTATTTATTTTCTTTTTGAAATATTATTGAGAAATTTATCAGGATAATCAGGCATGAACTATGGCATCATTTATGGATGATGGACAGAGGGAGAGAAAAATGCAATAAGAAGGAAAGACAAAGGAGAGATGGAGGGATGGGCAGGGGGAGAGAAAAATACAATAACAAGGAAAGACAAAGCTGCATGACATTTTGATGATCTGCCACATGTGCTGTTTATTAGATTCCCATTTGGGGTGGCAGCTGCCCCAGGCGTGTGTGTTCACACATGTATGATTTATCTCCGATTGAGGCATAAACCCACACGCCACATCCTCTGCTCAGTCAACGGTGAAGATGTTTGTCATTTGACCTCTGCGTGCGGCATGCGCTCTGTCTTGGGCAAGCTTCTCTTGTGGGAGCAATAAACATTACTGTGATCTCCTTGCCAGATGATTTGCAAATTATAAAAAAGAAAACAAACTCAGACAAACAGAAGAATCCGGCAGTTAATTTGTAATTTGGACATTTGGTTTTGTGAGATACACACAGCAGATGCAGTTCAGGGCTGTCAGCACCACGCTTTGTAGCCGGATACACCCCTGACTCACGGTAAGTACCCACTAGAGGTTTAGGGGAAGCTGGGAAGGTGGAGAAGATTTCACTGAATTAGACACGGAATGAGATTTCAGTGCCAGATGGGTTGGGACCAAGCACCCACCAGGCAAAGAGCAATAGCGCTGTAGAAGCCCAGCTGGGCTGTGATCCCCCACTTTCTGCATGCCGGCCTCACCGGGAGGGCCCCCAAACCTCAGAGCAATTACAGAGAGGGATGAGAGCGGCGACCCCCTGATCGGCGCAGTGCGGCCGTGTGCGGTGTAGCTGATGCCGGCTCAACCAGGGGGCGTAAGGCTGGCTGGGTGACGTCCAACGCCGTCTCTCTCTGGGGTACGCGTGCTGGGAGGGCACTGTCTGTGCCAGGACATCTGTAAGTGTGAATAATCAGGAGTGTTTACGCTCCAAGTGGCATTTAACAGCACAAGTCAGCATTGTGGGCTGGTGAGAGAGATGAAAAGCATGACAAGAGAACCATGACAACACTGAGCTAGCAAAAGGCAAGAAAATTGTACAGTCAGTGCAATAGGTTCCTTGGCCCCCTGTGACACTGAGCAGGGTAAGCAGCTGGTAGATGGATGGATGGACCGGTGGATGGATAGATGGATGGATGGACAGACAGACAGAAGGTTGGATGGATGGATATTCAGTACTCAGCTCTGCAATTTATACCAAGCTCAGGATATGATTTTTTAAATCATTTATTTTTAAGTTCAATAAACCGATGACAGCGTTACAGACCTGGAATCAGCTACACAGTTGTCATTCTATGCATGCGTGCGCATAACACTCCAATAGTATGGTGGCCTGCTGGTAACAAATCATGAACATCATACAGTATTCTGCACTATGGCTGTTAAATTTCATTCCTTGAGTGCAAACATTCACATTAACTGCCTTCCTCTAATTTTGCTTAATAGATCCACTTAGTAATTGAATGAGTATACTACCATTGTGAATTTATCTCATTAAAAATACCTTTTCATTTTTAAAACAAATTTAGTCTGCAGGTATACTTCATCATTTAAATAAAAGCTTTTAATTATTCAGAGGTTAGTGTGAAGAGTGACCCAGACAAGGAGTAGGCAATCCTATTAGTTAGATAGTTACAGTTGAGGTCAGAAATTTACATACAATTAATCAGAGGCATGAATGTCATAGTAATTTGGGACTTTTAATGATTTATTTGAACCGTTCTTTTTACTGGGTATGATTATACAACATACATCGTCAATGATTTTTAAAAACAAGAATTGGGTGCACAAGTTTGAATTTAGTTTGAATTTTCTGCAGTCCACGCAGGGTCAAAATTATACATACAGGCTCAAATATATACATACATTCTGCTAAATCTTTTAATAAATGGTACTGAAGTTCTAGAATGTCTTTTAACCTGACAAGGCCAAGGTCTTTTAACTTCTCGTTAGTGATCATGATTGACTGCAGCTGGTAGTTTCTCTTTGCCAGCATTAAAAGGATTTGTTTGTCTGCACTCATTGGATTGACCAATACTCAGAACAACGGGAAAGTCCAAGGAACTCAGTGAAGATCTAAGAAGGAGAATTATGGATTTACACAAGTTGGGAAAGTCTTTTAGAGCCATTTCTAAGAAATTGCAGATTCCAAGATCATCAATTCAAATAATTGTATGTAAATACAAGTTATCGGGATATGTCACCACTTTGCCAAGGTCTGGAAGAAAACCCAAACTGTCTCCATCAGATGAAAGGAAATTGTTTAGGATGTTAGTTTGTGTTTTTAAAAATCATTGACGAAGTATGATGTATTATTCCATCCTGGAAAAAGAACAGTTCAAATCATTAAAAATCCAAAATTATGTATGCCAACTTCTGACCACAGCTGTATCCAGTATGTTGTGTGCCTCCAAGTATGAGTAGAAGGAAGTAGGAGTAGAAGTTGAGCAGCAACTATCTTCTTGAGAACTTTTGACAAATACGGTACATTAGAGAGAGGTTTGTAATTGCTGAGCTCCTGTGGATCCAAACTTGGCTTCTTCAATAGTGGCCTGATTACTGCGAGCTTGAATTTCTCAGGCACATCACCTGATGACAACACGGACACATTCATTATGGAAGTTATAGGTCTTGCCAGAACTCCCAGGGATTCTTTAAGAAGCTTAGTGGGGATTCGGTCCAGTAGACAAGTAGTCGGTTTGATCCTAGTTATAATAATTTTTAGCTCTTGTTCATTAATTAACTCAAAAACATTAAGGGTGTGTTCATGTTCCATTTGCACTGGAGTTAATTGTGAGCTATCTGAACATGTTTGAAACTTAATGTTTGCCATTTTATCATTAAAGAAGTTCACAAAATGTTCACTGCCAAAATTAGTAGCAGATGTTCAGCCTTATTTATTAGTTGAGCTATTGTTTTAAAAAGGTAGTCAGGGTTATTTCTACAGCAATCAGTAAGGTTAGAGTAATAGGCTGAATGTGCCCTATAAAGGGCTTGCTTGTATTGCTGCAGGTGGTCGAACCATGACAACTTGAATGCTTTTAAACCCATGGATTTCCATTTGCACTCCAGTCTGCGGTACTGTGTGATAAGAGTGTGATCATTCAACCAGAGGGAGCATTACTCACTGCATTAATAAATAGTAGGGAATTTCTACCATTTAGGTGACGTGTCATAATAATCTTCTCTGCTGTAGTCAGAGGGTGGCTCAATCACAAAGGTGATTAGAAAATGATCAGAGAAGGACAGACAGATGCATGATGAACAAACTCTGTGACTGATAATCAAGTCTAGTGTATGATTGTGAACATGCATTGGTCCCATTATGTGTTGGTGACATTCAAGAGTCCAGGATGGACAGGAAACTTTTGCTGAAGGCATCAGACTCTGTCCATATGTATGTCTGTATTGTGTTTGTTCACCCTATTCGTTCAAATATTTTATGTGTTATCTATCTAATGTGCTTGGTTTTGCTAGCTGGATTAAAATAATTCATATAGGGGTGGTTTCCCATACAGGGTTTAAAGTAGGCCTTAATCTAGAATTGTTAATCAGTCCCTAATAAAAAGCTTTCTGAAACACAGACTAATTAGAGATTAGTAACACCTGGACTATGGAGTCTTGAACTAAAGCAATCGGGATTAATTTAAAACCACCAGTGCTAGTCTGATTTAACCAAACTGAGGTTGCCTATAAAACATGGAGTGGACTTAAAATAGCCTAAATTTCTATGAAATTGGAGACGAAAATCCAACTATACCAATGGCAGCAGAAAAGACAGTGATCAAATCTCACTGACCATTTTTAAGACGATAGTCTCCAGATACCCCATCACTGAAGATAAACAGCACACATCTGCTGTGGAATCAAAGAAAAGGCCTGCATGGCAATCATCTGAGTTCAATTCAAATTAACAAACTTCTACAAGGACAAATCACCAACTGCAGGTAAGAGTTGTTAACTTCATGTAACCTTGTTAGCGGCCCTACTTCTATTACTGTTATATGATGTTAATGGGTTGTCATTACATTTTTTTTTTTATATATATATACACAGGTTTTGTGAAAGAATATTAAAATAAATGTAAAGACTGTTGCAGAAGCCAGAAGAGAGAGGTTTAAGACTGGTGGAGGACCTGCAAATAGGGACACCAAGCAGTTGGATGAATTACTGACAGGAATACTGGAGAACCAACAACACTTGGTCAACATCTGGTATGTTCTCCATCTAGACAGTTCAGATGAGGGATCACGCACACCTGAATTATGTATATTAGTGCACTGATTTCGCCTTTCTCTCCTTTCAGACTATTTAATGTGTTCATTTAAGCATATGTACTGTTCTTGTTTGTAGGTGGAAGTCCAATGGACAGAACTGTACAGTTGCAGGGCAGCGTAGTGTTTAGCACTGCTGCCTCACAGCAAGAAAGTCCTGGGTTTGGTCCTGGGTCCTTTCTGTGTGGAGTTCACGTGGGTTTTTCGCCGGGGGCTCTGGTTTCCTCCCACGGTCCAAAAGCATGCAGAGCAGGTTGAGTCTAAATTGTGTGTATGCACCCTGCAGTGTGTTGGTGACTGCCCAGGGTTGGTTCTCGCCTGCGCCCATTGTTCCCGGGATAGGCTCTGGTCTCCCCCGCGACCCCAGTTGGGATTAAGCGGTTTCAGAAAATGGGTGGATGGATGAAGAGTTGCAAGGCAGTTTACCCTCCACATCCTCAGAAGCTATGATGTCTGCCAGCACTGCTCACAGGAACAGAAGAGTCACAATCCAT
>JAODLD010000016.1:19925755-19951757 GCA_026781065.1 Mormyrops boulengeri
ATTTAAAGGAACCCAGGGTTTTAGCTTGCGCTACACTAGCAGGAAGACTATTCCATACTCCAACTACACGCTGTGTCATTTGTTTAACCCAAAAAGCCCGCTTTTGTGAGGCTCTCCCCACCCTCCTGTCTGTCTCAGACATAAATCCACAGCTCCCACTGAGGTTAATGCATCCATCAGCTTTGGTTTCAAATATAACCTTAAATATTTCAGTTGTTGTTTTTGTAGGCAAAGCTTCATGATATTCTCTGTTTAGTTTTCTTCTCTGTTATTCTACTTTTCTGGCTGTGCTCAACATATTTCAGTCAATCCAACATACAATGTAGAATTCTAAATATGTTAGGTGGTCAAAAATAAGGCTGAGTGTTCTCAAGGCGTGAAAAATTGAGAAATCAGGTTTGTTCTGTCCTAACAAAAAATGACTTGGAATGAAAAACAAAGGAGAAATTCAGCAATACTGTTGCATGTGATCTTTCCAGAGTGAAAAAGAACGGAGATATTAAAAACAGACACATTTTTGAAGGAGTCAGACCCAATCTGTGAAAGCCCAGTTTTGTTTGTGAGGTTTGAGAGTTATCGCTGCGCTGCAGTAGCTGATGCACGTTTCCATCAGCGGTTGCATGATGCATCGATTGCGATCCTGACCATCTGCAGCTTCAGACGTGATGCCGTGGGCAGGTATCCCACCACATGGCATCTCCAGCTTATTCTCGCTCTGTTCAAGGCCCCCCACAGACGGGAAGCCCGGCTCAGGGTGGGGAGATAGGCGGCCCAATGTAGCGCCGAAGAAGACCCACAGATCCACCGTAAGCCCCCCCTGTCTCATTGATATTAACCCATCAGCATTTAAATGGCGCTGAGGAGCTCGGTACTTAGTAGCATGAAGAGGACAAACTAAGGGGACTAAGGGGCAGGCTTTGTGTGTGTGTGTGTGTGTGTGTGTGTTTGTGTGTGGATTAGGTTTATATTACGTTGTAGGCACCAAATGTTCACCACAAAAACCTCACATACTTCACATGAAAACCTCTGTGGATGCAATCAAAAAAGTAAAAATGCCAAAAGTCTCATTTTTTGTTTGGTTACTTATGGTTAAGGTTAGGGCTGGGTAGGGGTTACGGTCGTCACGTATAGAAGTGAACGGAGAGTCCCTACAAAGATATAATTACAAACCTGTTTGTGTGTGTGTGTGTGTGTGTTTGTTTTGTGTGTCAGGGGTTAAATCAGAGAGGAGTGGGAACCCTGTCAGCCCTCGGGGTGGGGGGGTTGGTTGTTTGTGACCATAAATACATATGGTAATTAATCTTATAGGTGCAGTATGTTCATTAGCTGTCAATGTTGTTTTACTAACAAATTTGATCAAAAAGTATTTTTGTTTAATATGAGTATTGTACATGTTGCATGGTTAAATAGTAGACCTACTTGAATTTTTGGAAAATGCACCACAATGGCTTATTACTACAAGTATATACTGTTTATTCATAATGACCCTGTGAAAATGCATTAAAATATCAAGTTATTCACAGAAGGCTTCTTACATATGTCTTACTTCCAGCAGAGTCTAGCTAGTAAGTGCACTTCTGCAAGCAGTAATGGTAAATGAAATAAGTCAAAATACAAAAACACGAGACAGAGCTCAAATCAGGTAATTCAGGTAAGAATGTCTCATCTACTCAAGAAATGAATGCCTGGTCAGAGCTACTAATGAATATTAACAATAAAGCTGATGGAAAAAACCTGAATTTTGTGGAATTTTTATTAAACCATTATATTTGATTCTTTTATTAAATTTTGGGACATTAAGAAAACAAGGTTAAGATTGAAGAAGGCTGTCTTGCGCTGCGGCAGGGTGCAATTTGGACATAAGGGGGCAGAGCCGGGTTTTTGCCAGGCTCCATGTACATTTAATGAAACCCTTGTGTGTGTATGGTGGGGGTGGGGTGGGGGGGAGTGGTGACTGCACTGTGGCTAGGGAGGGAGGTCACATTCCAGTCTGGACTGTTAGTAGTCGCATCTCTGTACAGATTCCCCTCTTTGTTGCTGTGAGTTTATTTCCTACTTTTCATGATGAAAATTCAGTGCTCTCTCATGCCTTATTTTTTCTCTTTCCCTTGTGCCCACAATACTCAATAGTGCCATTTGGGGAATTAGGCAAAGCCTACACACATATTGATGTCGTCATCAAATAATTCAGCTTGAATTCAGTGTTTATTAGATACATATTTATTTTTACTGATGGATGTGCAATGATCATGAAGAGGTCTGGGTGCATGGGCATCTCTAAATGCTTTGCTCCATCAAATTAGAATAGTTTTATCCAGCGTGTGACTGACTATTTTCTCACAGGTTCTGTGTCACTGAGACTCATGTTTATGGTATAAATACACAAGCATCAGCTATAGAACATCTTGCTCCACTTTTCACTGGCTGCAGCATATGTTAAATACTGGAAATACTGTGGTTTGTGTCAGCAGCAGTACTAAGATCATCTTAGTCCCTTTACGCACTGATTCACCTAGCATTTGCTCACAACCAGATCGTGCACTACTTCCATGAAGCTATTTCTGCATCATTTTCTATTAATAATTGTCTACAGGGGACAGTAATTGAAGGAAATTAACTTTACAGCATTCGATGACTAAAGAAATAATTCCTTTGAGATATCAGGTTGGATTGAAACTGGCATAAAAAGTCCTCTGAAGGCAAAATACAGTTTCCTTAGCAGTTTAAGATTAGCTGAGATTAGCTGCTCAGCATTGATTAACAGCTGATTTAATGTTTGAATTCAGTTATGGAAAGTTTGGCCTTTCAGTGGGTTCTTCAGGATTCTGTGTTTTAAATGCTTCAGGAGTCATTTTACACTGGTGTTATTTTACACTGCAACACATTGGATTTATACTTTCAATATACTTGCAAACATAAAGAGGTCGGACAATGAAACTGACACCAATAGGCTTTGAGATTTCACGCCTATAAATGTGCGGCCTGATAGCCAGTCTTCACTGATCGCATATTCCATCAGAGTGTGAAGTTTGAATTAGCAGAGCAATAGCACAGCTGTACATACAATATTGCAATCCACACAATATAAGGGGAAACATATCAAAGTTGTAATTACTGGTGCACATCTCGATGGGTGCATCTGTGACCAGGACAGGAAGCCTTTATGGTGTATTGAGAGCCAGGGTAATATCGGCATACCAGTACGAAGGATGGACCACATCAAACAGGAATAACTGTGGACACAAAAGGAAGCTGTCTGAAAGGGATGTCTGGGCACTGACATGGATTGTATCCAAAAATTACACAGCTGCCTAACTTTCTGCAGATTTAAACACACACCTTGACTCTCCTGTTTCCACTAAAACTTTTAGTCAGGAGCTCCACAGGGTCAATATTCATGGTCAGGCTGCTACAGCAAACCTTTGGTCACTTGTGCCAATGCCAAACATCAGTTTCAATGGTGTGAGCAGTTCAAATCATGGGCTGTGGACATTGTGAAACATGTATAGTTCTCTGATGAGTCCACCTTTGCTTCCTTTCTCACATCCAGGTGCGTTACGGTGTGGAGAAGCCCCAAAGGGGATTTCCACCTGGACTGTCATTGCCAGAATGCAGCACGGGGGTGGATCAGTGATGGTTTGAGCTACAATTTCATGGCATTCCCTTGGACCGTTACTTTATCTAGATGGGCACGTCACTGCTAGCGAACCATTTTGGAAGACTATGTTCACCCAGTGGTTCAAACTTCGTATCCTGAAGGTTTTTCCATGTATTAGGATGATAATGCACCAGTACACACAGCAAGAATGGTGACAGATTGGTTTGATGAACATAAAAATAAAGTTAAATGTCTGCCATGGCCTGCACAGTCACCCGATCTGAATATTATTGAGTCACTCTGGGGTGTTTTGGAGGAGTGATTCAGGAAACATTTTCCTCCACCTGCATGACATAGTGACCTGGCCACTGTTCTGCAATAGGAATGGCTCAAAATCTCTCTGGCCACTGTGCAGGGCTTGTATGTGTCATTCCCAATACGAACCGATACTGTATTGACTGCAAAAGGAGGCCCTACACCATACTAATAAATTATTGTGGTCTAAAACCAGGTATTTGAGTTTCATTGTCCAACCCCTGTATAATGCAGGAATTAGTCATGAACTAAGTAATAGTAGTTTAATTAAGGCCAGTTTAAAAACTCATAGGATGAAGTGATTTACGAAAAGGCAAAACCACAGAATTAGGAGCGTCTCTGTGGGGTCTTGGATCCACCTAAAGGTAACTTGGTGATCTGGATACAATCTCTGCTTCACTGTATCGATGCTGTGCTTGGTGAATGTTTTCTGTGACAATATTAACAGCAGCGTGCTCCCAACTCTTACTGAACTCCCCCCCAGAATCACCACGTGGGGGGGGGGACTGCGAACAGAGGTAAGGGAACCAGCATAGGTTATGCTTTTCTTTGTGAGACGCTTAGTCTTTCTGTCCAGACATAAAGACTGACCTCAGTCACTTTCAGTGTTTCACTGAAAAAAAAATCCATTCTATTCATGAACTTACAAGCCTGCATGCCACAGGAGGTTTACCTTAAGCAATTCACATTAAATACACTGACTTTTTATGGAACATAGGCTCAAAATTTGATCAGTGAATCTTTCTCCTCCATTTCCCCCACAAATGCTTGCCTTAGAACTCAAATCCCTCACGTGCGGAAATGCATAGTTGCGAAATATTTGCTTTCCTCAGATGTTGTGATGATCCGTAACAGGCTCATTCCTGCCAAACAGGTTGGGAGTTACCTAAGCCTGAGAAGATGCTGTGCCTAGGAAATACAAACACTCTCCATGACAGCCACATTAGCTGCACATGGGATCCAGAGGTCCATCTTGACGTGAATACACTACTGACCAGCATCTGACTTTTTCAGGTTGCATCCCACAATCCGTGGCTGCAGATACACTAGTGACCAGCGTCTGGATTTTTCAGATGGCATCCCACAATCCGTGGAGGCAGATACATTAGTGACCAGCATCTGTCTTTTTCAGATTGCATCCCACAATCCATGGCTGCAGATACACTAGTGACCAGCGTTTGGCTTTTTCAGATCGCATCCCACAATCTGTGGAGGCAGATACACTAGTGACCAGCGTCTGGCTTTTTCAGATCACATCCCACAATCTGTGGCGGTAGATACACTAGTGACCAGCATCTGGCTTTTTCAGATCATATCCTACAAACTCTGGCAGTAGATACACTAGTGACCAGTGTCTGACTTTTTCAGATCGCATCCCACATTCTGTGGCATTAGATAAACTGGTGACTAGCATCCGTCTTTTTCAGGTCGCATCCTGCAATCCGTGGTTGCAGACCCTTCAGTGACCAGTATCTGAATTTTTTACATCACATCCCACAATCCCCGACTGCAGAAAGAGGACTCATCTACCAAAGGCTGCATGAGAGACGGAGGTGTTGCCATGAGGAGGAAGGAAACAGGAGCCTATAATCAACCATTCGTAGGGTTTGTAAAACTATATACAGTGGTACCTCAGAACCCGAACTTAATCCGTTCAGAACTCGGGTTCGAATCCTAAAAGGTTCGAGTTCTGATCGAATTTTCCCCATAAGAAATAATGGAAAACCAATTAATTGGTTCCCAGCGACAAAAAAATTACACCTAAATATGTTATGGTATTTTTAAAGCATTTAAACACACAATGAACAGGATAAAACAAGAAGAGCATATACTAAACACATATAAGCACATTTATCAAAACAGTAATTTGTAAAGTAAGAAAATAAATGTATCCAAACAATGTGTAAAGTTAAAAAATAATTTTTCAGTTATTTCTTTTTTTAATTCAGCTGTGGTTCGCACAGTCTTGCGCTTTACCACTTTTGGTGCTGCTTTTTTGGAGCCATAGCTACCAATAAAAGATTAACCTGAAAAAAAAATTAGCAGTCTTAATTTTTCACAAACACTGCGCCAACACTGTACGCCGTGCGTAACATTTTTTTCTTACTGGCTTCCAGAACGATAAAGAATGTATCCCAGCACTACCCCAAGCCATGCTCCAACACTGCGCCAACACTAGACTATGCCATGCGGTGCATTATTTCTTTTTATTATTACTCTGTATTCCTTAATTTGTTCGTAAATCGCAAACTTTGAGGTTGTAACATTTGTTACCCTTTGTTTCTGCTGAGAGACGTGCCGCGTGATTCATTTCCTCGCGCATACAAGTTATCTTAGGTCGGCGTTCACGGTTTGACTTCTGAGATTCAGATGGAGTTCTAGGTCATTTTTTTCGAACTGGTTGGTTCCACTTTTAAGAAATTCGAGTTCTAATTAGTTTGAGTGCTGAGGTACCACTGTATTTGATACAGAAATCCTCATACAGCTCGGTGTCTCCTCACATGAAAGTCTAGCAAAGATTTTACCTCAGCAAGATCTTTCTTTTTGTTTTGAATCATCTACAAGCACCACTGATACTATCCATGACAGTTTAATTGAGCACAATGTCCCTCTGCTATCTCACAAGGAAGAACTATAACACAAACAGGGTCAGTGAGAGGTCATACTGCCCTCTCATTCCATTAAAGCTATATTAGGCTTCTTATTTCCTTATTAAATGCTAATAAGGAAAATTAGGTCTATTTGTTTTCAATGAATTGACAAAACAAACCTAGAACTAAACAGAATTATTTTGGACTTCATGTCTTGCCTAAAAGAGTTAAAGTAGGCTCATTGCTTTAGAAGCCTGTGTTTCTGATCCATGGCCACCCAGGTCAAGTTCATCATGAAATTATGTTGGACAAACCATTATAGGGCTGCATGAGTCAAGTTTGGATGTCCTCCCTGTATCACGTGAGTCTTCTCCTGCAGTATGAAGACATGGAGTAATTGGCATTGCTAAATTGTCATAGTGTCAATATCCTGTGAACAGCTGGCATCCCAACCATGGTGTACCCTTGCCTTGCACCTTATGCTGCCTGGATAGGGTCCAGGTAACCCTAACTAGGAAATGTGGTTAGAATATGGATAAAAGTAAAATCAGTAAAACGATCTAAAGGATACAGAGAATGACCAATGTGAAAACCAAGGTGCATGTTTACCTCCTGCAGAGTAGGTATAACCAGTTTGCCTGACTGGAATAGGAAATGCAAAGGACCAGGAAACTGGAGAGGGTAATCCAGGTTGTTGTTTCTGATGAAATGGACCAGCATTACAGGAAATATTGGTTGTCTGTTTTGCAGTACATCTCTAGGGAATCACATATTGATAAGGCAATGCATCTGGAAGGGCTTGAGGAAGATAACAGAGAACTTTCTCAGAGATGACAAATAAGATCCCTATTCTTTGCCGGAATCGAAGCGGAACAGTGATCAAAATCCTCCCCCACAAGAACCTCCACATCACGCTTTCTCATTTTAATATTGTTTTGTACTGTCAGGACATACTTAACCCGTCCAAAGCAGACCCAACCAGACTGGATTGATTTGTTTTTGTTTTGTATAAGAACTTGGAATAGGATATGCCTTTAAGATGGCCAATATGCTCTAACTTCCAAAATAGTGAAAATAAAAATGCATAAAAACTTGGTTTACTTAAATTAGCTGTAAATTAAAGGTAGCTTAGCTACCTCCTTCCCTATGCTTAGTTCAACAGATTAACATTGTATTTTAATTCACAAAGTACAGCATACAGCACAGCCATGTGACAACTGTACTTCTGAAGCCAAGGTGAGGCATTAAACCCACATAACATGTAAGGGATAATCCATGACTAGCTAGCTAACGGCGCACTTCGAAATGGTTTATCCCACTTTTACCTTTTATGGCTAACGAACGAGAATAGCTTAGTCAGGGTTAACTTTTCAGAAGAAAATTGTTACAATTGACATTAAATAATGTTCCAATGTGCTCTTAAAAATATTGTCCCTAAATAGTGAAAGGACAGAACAACTGGTTAAGCTATTCCCTGAAAGCGGAAAGTCTGTTAAATCACCTTAGAAACCGGCAACAGAGAGGCACTTGCGTCTTGAAGACCAAGAAAAATTATGCCGATATGCTGATATTTGTGAATTTACAAGTCACACAGGATTTTATATGATCATTTTTAATAAAACATTAAAACGCATTAATAGCGGACTGTTATTAGGCTGCCAGACATCCCTGGACCAGTAAGATAACAGTATTTACCAAAGAAGTGGTTTAGCTTCACAACATTTACCACCATCCTGAAAGTGGAATTACTTGTGAAAAGGCAAAGATTATCTGTCTTATCTGTGTTTATAACACAGTCTAACCAATCAAGTAGTTTAACATTCAGAGCCCAGCTGAGGGCTGAAGAACCCAGTGGTTCTGGAATGTGGAAGGAACCTTTTTTTTTTTACTGTGGTATGAGTATTGTTCAGATAATTACATCACTTAACTGGTAATGGGATGTGAACATTTTATTAAAATCTATTGATCTGAATTGGGAGTTTTGATTTGCGTTAAATGAATGAATTAAATTAACTGTAAAATCAAACCTCGTTCATTAGGAAACTGGACCACACACCATCCACACCAACAAACAGGGTTAAACAGCGTAAGACACAGTTTTAGGATGCTCTCATGGTAACCCCCAACTTTAATAAATACACATTACTCTCCATAACTGGACCAGAGTGAGTTTTTAAATTTTATCTTCCTTTTTACTTTACACATTATGTGGAATTAACTCCACAATCGACTCGAGTCTATAGAAAAAATACAGAAAATGTTTTACAATAAAGACACAACAACCATGGGAAACACAATAATAAAAATACATTTCATTTGTGTCAATCCTTCATTAAAATTGTCATTGACATTTACATAATACTAACCTACAGGCTGCGCTGTAGGAAAAATAACTCACTAATGCTTATTTGGTAGAATTTAAGGTAAAACCTCACTTGTAGGGACGCAAGTAAGTTAGCAACACAGTTACTAGCCAAGTATAAATCATGAACAAATATAGTAACTGCCTGAAATACATGAACCCTTATGACTGATTAATCATGAACGAATATGGGATCAGTACATCACTAGTACTTTCTGGTTGATTAATATATTAAGTAAGAGTGTACTACTACATTATTTGTGCCTCAGGTAACGTGTCACCGAATTTAAACATCATTTAATGTCTCAGTATTTATATAACTATTAAAATACACCACACTTAACATTAAATATCTCAAAAATAGCATCACAGAGATACTCACAAGACTAGTTTGTATATAATTTAATTGTTAGCACAAAGGAAACGTCCGTCATTCAGCTAGACATAGATATCATAAAAAACAAAAAGAATTCTGTCTATATGTAACAGTACAGATTCTTCATTGGAGTGTGACTATCACATTGGTATATTTCAGTCGTAATGCACGTCGTAACACTGACCACTGTGCAGGATAACATTACACGAATCTCCGGCACATTTTGGCTTCCAGGAAGAAGAGCGATCTGAATGCATCCCGGCGTCACGGGATAATTGGCCACCAAACGGCACAGTGACATGTACAGCAGTAGAGACACAAGTGAATAAGAAAACAGAAACATAAAAAAATATATTTTGCTTATATGCCATTTTTTATGCTGTACATGAGTTAATTCAGAGTACATCATTTATTTACTGATGGTACTTCTGGAATCTGGTTCTGTCGTTCCAGTTGAAGGTTCTTCCAACAAGCTGGAAGAACTTCCTGTTGGGTCCGTGAAAGAAGCTGTACAGCTGGTCCAAGAGGGGGCGGGACACCTCCGGATGGGCCCTCCCCTTTGAGCTGTGCAGACACCGCTCCCGGCCGTGGTCCCGCAGGCAGAAGAAGCCCTTGGTTTTGTTGAAGTAGAAGTTTGAGGCATTGATCTGGGGTGACAAGCCGAGGAACTTCTCCACCTTCTTCATCTCGGGGAAGGGGTCTTCAATGAGCCGGTCACCATCAACGATGTGGATGTGCCCCAGAGGGAAGTATTGCAGCCAGTTCTGCATGTGAAGGTAGTACAAGCTCCGGTTGAGGGCCTTGTAGTCCAGGTTCATTTCTCCATCCTTTAGCAGCACTGATTCAATGGGATGGTACTGCTTGTGTTTCTGGAGCCGGTTGTAGAAGACCTGTGTGTAGTCCGAAAGGACCCGCTCCGTGGGGTCCCTGAGGATGAGCAGAAGCTTCACGTTGGGGTCCATGCAGTGGAGCCTCTCCGGAACCTGGCTGCAGGTGAAGTAGGCCGGCGTCTTTTCCACGGTGAGTTGCCCAGGCAAGGAGAGAGGCATCTGGCTTACGTACCAGGACAGGCCCCTCTTGAAGTTGCTCTCCCAGTCAAAGAAGTGCACCTCGTTGCGGGCCGCCACGACATCGCCGTGAAGGCTCAGCATCTCGATGAGAGCCCGTGTGCCGCCCTTCCTCACGCCGATGATGATGGTCTGAGGGAGCCTCTGTCTTGTCCCATTAGGCTGGCCGCCATCCGGCATTGGTGACGGCGAGTTTATGGCCCCGGGGGGACGAGACGGCACAGATGGGGGCCACGTTGTGAAAAGAAGCAGCCCAAACAATAGGCTTGCCATCAGGGAGGTCCTCAGCTAGGTCTATATCAGCCTGGCAAAGTGGTCCCAGCTATCCGCCACATTGGATGAGGCTCCACATGAGAACAACTGTCTGCCTGAACTGCCTGAAAAAGCTTCTTTCCTACAGACTCCGCCTCCACTTGGTTCAGCCAATCACTGAAAAGAAAAAAGTCATGAAAATGCTGAGGTTTGTACAGAAACTAGGTCAAATAAATGTGCTTCCTGATATCTCTGTGGTACTTAGTAGAGAGATCAATTTGTCATTATTTTTGATGCCGATAAAGAATATTCTCGACTGCATACAATTCAATATTATGAACTTAAAAAGTGTTTGTGTGTATGGTGATTAAAATAATGTGACATGTATGATTTTGAGCATTACAGCCTTGGCGGAAATATTCTAAATTAAAAGAATTGCGCAATGTCCCAGTCATTTCTATTGCTCACGCACGAACAATCCTCGATAAAACATGTGCAACAAAGTCTTTAAATCCGTCATTTTAAATTTCACTTTATTCATAAGAAAAATCAAAGCCAAAGCATTACACAATTGTTATCGTTCACGTCAAGAAACATACTGTTTTAGAGTTCGGCCCCATGCGCTGTGGCTATGGCGTAGATGCCTTTGTAACAGAACTGAGAGATAACGTGTTGTTCGTAAGATACCTGCACAACTGCAGTGACCAGAAACGAAATGACAGAAGTGCTAGTGGCGGTCCCTCTGGACGCGCGAAGTCCTACTGACAAAGAAACTGATGTTAAAGTTGCTACGAAGTCCTAATAATGTGGGAAAACTAAAGAGGCGCATTAAAATAATAATAATAATAACAATAATAATAATAATAATAATAATAATAATAATAATAATAATAATAATAATAATAATAATAAATTCCCGGGCGTATATTTTAAACCGAAACATATTATCAATATTGCCTATAAGACTTAAATGCATCTAAGTATAGATACTAGGCTATATATAATTTAAGCATATGCTATAAAGAAACAAAATAAAGTCATACTGCTTTGCATCACATTCAAATCACAGAGGTAATTGTTTTTAAATTCCTTGCTTATCAAATGTGCACAGGAATGACGACCATGAATATAAATAACACGAAACCTAGCCGTAGTAAACTGCACCTTGTATTTTTACGTTTTAGCAGCCCTAGCCTGACATGCAGTGAAGGGATATAGTAACACCAGTACCATTTGTTATATTGCATTACATTTCATTTTCTGCATCAAAATGTTGATTTTCACAAATCCTGTAATCCAGTCTTATTTTGCAAAAGATACACTTTACGTGTAGTTCTGGGAAGAATAAAAACATACTGCTGTGAAATATACGCAGAAAAGGAATAATCGCCACAAATTACTATCTACGCTGTTGCCAAGCAACAAACACAAACTTATTTTCGAAATGTTAAACTGCATTCATAGATTACATCGTGCAATCCAAAAGAATCTATATAAATATATTTTTAAGCGCCTTTTCCAAACCCATAAGCAATGTATTGGACTCCTTTGCACAGCGCAACATAAAAAACAGATAAATCAACTGCAGTTATTACGATCGCATACCTTGCAGTATATCCGTTTCATTAAAAAACATTCGTAGGTTTCCGGCTTTCATTTAAAAGAAATCAGCCCTTAAAAGCACCTCGGGCTAACTACAACTGAATAAACTAGTTGTGCTACACAAAAGCCGCACCGTCCTGTCCCCTTTCCGTTGTCCCCGTCTCCTTCGCCTGCCCTACTTCGGCTGCCTCGGGATTAGGTAGTGAAAGTTGCCGATCCCGTCCAGCGGATGTATAGCGTGTCAAGCAGAAACACGCCCATCCTCCCGCTGGCAAAAGGGCAGCCCGTCCCATCCCCAGCTGTGACTCAGAGGCAAAGTACCGAGTCGGGGATCGCGACGAGTCGATCAGTTCCCGGGTGTGTTACAGATGGGCGAGGTGGGGAGTTTGATCGGTGAGGCGGTCGGCTGTTTGCCGTGTGTGTGATTCACGCCAGAGGAAGACCACTGTCACTTCCCTGCGCTGGATCTTCTCTGCACTAACTCCGTGTAGCTGTTAGTATGGCTGACTCACCGAAAAAGTTACAATGTGTTTAAACAAAGTGAACTGAGATATTGCATATGCGATTTAAATAGCCTAATCGTTACACGACAAACACCGATCGGCGTCCGACTCACCATAGCGTACACAGTTTCGTAATTTAGCAAAGGTAATTAAGGCAGAAAGAGTGATGAAATGCTAATGATGACTTAGACCAGCACCGTATGGGCATTGACTAGTGCTAATTTCTGGAAACTATAACATGTAGGCCTATGATAAAACGGAATCACAAAACGGGATCCCCATCTTAAAGGTTATACTTGTATTGTGCATTGTAGTTTTCTATTATAATTTATCGTTTATTTCCGGAGAACGTTTCGGTTTCGAGCGGCAATCTGGCGCATTTATGCTGCAGGGGGTGCAGCGCCTATTTTGCATACATGGACAAAACGTATACCGGCATTTGCCTGTTAAATGAAGCTATGCTATGTAACCAGTTAAATAAAGCAACTGTTTCCCGCATTCTAATGTTTAATAATTTCAGAGCAATGGATGCGAATTTTTATGTTTTCATTTTCAAAATTAAAAAATGCTTTAGTATTTACTTCAATCTCTCTGCGACCACATGGCAGCGGCATCTCCAGTTGTCAATTTACACATTTTATTTTTTTCGTCCAAAATTCGTATTATTGATATAATAGTACACACAGTAATGTAATACCGATAACTTCCTTTTCACATAAGCAGCAGATGTGACGCGTGAGGTTTTAAAACATTAAGGGCATTTAAGAATGAACAATTAACACATGTAACGAGTTTTAAATAACTCATGTGATATGTACGCTATATGGTTTACATTTGTAAAGTATCGATCATGCTGTTTCAGGTGTGGTTAGAGACCAGAGTTGCTGCATTCTGGAAATCAGATTTATTATTGTGGGCGTGTGTTTACCGTACGGGGGAGATTATTTCAAGTCATTTGGGAAATCACCGATTTACAGTCAGTTTGAATTTGGCCAATTTTTTAAAACCAATTAAGTCTTTATTAATCAGAGATATCTCATATCCCGCCTTTGTCTATTAAATCACTAAAAAGCAAATCGTGTGAAAAATGAAAAGTGTCAAAGGAGCGCCTGGGTTCCACTCCTCCCACCAGCACGTTTCTTCCTTGTCCCGGTTCCCTCAGTCTTTATGATGGGAAAGTGTAAAGACTCCGCCCTCGCAATTAGCCGCAGTCTGTAGCCTACAGGTCTGCACTGCTCCGTGGGGCTAACAGACAACCCTTAGCTCGCAGTATGTCCCGATCTACCCATTACTGATCGCTGAATCACAGCACACTCATTTCAGCATATTAACCTCAATGCTTCACGCTGAGGGTCCCGCTGACATTCAGGGCAGAGAAATAAAGATTTTTGGTCATCGTAGGTTATCACTTACTAGCACACGCAAGACTGGGTTTTCGTAACTGTGAAATAAACCATCCCAACTGTCATGGGTGGGGTCATTATCAGTCGCCTCCCTCGCCGTCACTCCTGGCTAGATCCTCCCACTCCTAAGCAAGAGGAATCAGGTATGGGCTGCCCAGCAGTTTCACATCTTCAACTTGGATGTTTTCGTTGCCCGGGCGAACCTATAGGAGGCACTGTGACTGCAAGCCTTCACAGCCTTTTATACTGATCCAACGCAATTATAATAAATATCACGTTCAGTTTGTGGAGTGTGATGTTACAAATAGATAATCACATATGAAATGTCATATGAAATGTTCTAATGATAGTCATTTCACCCAAAATATAGCCCTGGTTAAGGGTTTGAAAAACTACAACTTGTGTCCAAAAAAATATAATAACTGTAATAAATGGTAATGTTTAATAGCTTCAGATTGTGGGGTGGAGTCTAGCTCAGTAGGTTAAGAATCCGTGCCCATCTCCGGAAAGTTGTGGGGTCAGATCCTATGGCTGACATCTTAATATCACTATTGGACACCAGAAGGCGGCATTTAGCCCCAATCTGACTGAGCAGGAAATCATGTAGAACTCAGCGACACCAGAGAACCTGCAGAGCATTAACTAACACTGCGCAGTGTCTAGATGGACCAGGCAACAAAGAACACAGCATACAACATCAATGACTCCAACAGGAACAGAATGGGATCAGGAACTTAAATACAACAGGCTAACAAGGATAACCAAGACAGGTGAAAACAATTAACAAGGACTAGTAAAACAGGCAACAGGTGACATTAATAATTAACTCAAGGAACTAAAGAGGGAAACTAAGAACTGACAAAGAAACAAGGAAAACAGAATCTAACATTGGGAATAACAAAGACCGGTAAAACACAACTAAGGCACAAAGCAAGAAACCAAAACTGAATACAAATCACAGGACTAAACTGATACAAATGAAACACTAGGAACAAAATACAAAAACAGAGAAGGCAGGATTCAAATTCAAGACAGAGGGGTTCACAGGCAGCCGCCCACTCAACTTGTACAGCCATGCGGCCGACAGGGAGCAGGAGAAAACACAATGGCTGACAGGAGGGACAGGATGGCCAGTGACGCCTGCTGGCCAAACGGGGAAAAGACACGAAAGACTGAGACAACAGGAGCTGACCCTGACAACTGTAATATATGAAGAGTAATGTTTCTTTTCGTGTGACTCACTCGTAAAACTCGTATAAGCATGGAACTGATTTAAAAGAAAATGAAGCTTGAATGAAAAGGTACTTCTGAACAGAGAAGCTGTGTCCTAATAAGTCTGCTGGAGATGTAAAGTGCAGTATCATTTCAACCATTTCCATTACTATTCTCTGTTATTTTACAATTTATTTCATAACCACTATTAATAGGGGTGGCTCAATTGTTAGCACTGTTGCCTCACACCCTTAGGATCCGGGTCTCTGCCATGGCTCCATGTATGTAGAGTATGCATGTTCTCCCTGTGTCATTGTGGGGTTTCCTCCAAGTACTCCAGTTTCCCTCCACAGTCCAAAAACCTGCTGAGTTTTACTGGAGTCACCAAACTGCCCATAGGAGTGCATGTGTGAGAGTCCCCATTCTGGGTTGTTCCCTGCCTCCGCCATGACCCTGAATAGGACAAGTGGTTTTACAAAATGGATGGAAGGATAACCACCACTGATGCAATAACTGAAGCACTGCAGTTACCGAGAACTTTTTAAGACAAATATTATAGGAAAAGTGATATTTGTTTCTATGCCTTTAATTTCTGAATTAATTCTTTAGGCATTGTGTGGCTCAGTGGGTGTGTATATGGTGTCTACCCTCAGAAGATCATTGCTTCAAATCCCAGGGTTCGTAGTGTGATTTCACGGTTGGGCCTTTAAGCAAGACCCATAACCCCCAGGTGCTCCAGGCACTGTATGACCCTGCTTTCTTAAAAAAAAAAAAAAAAGAAAAAAAGAAAAAAAAAAAGAAAAAAATATATATATATATGTATGAAAACATATAAATAACTAAAAGTATACTGTATTTTCCGGGTGCTCTTTGAGTCTAATGGGAGGACATAATTTATGCCCCAAGTGAAAACAGGCACCTCATCCGTGTCGGAGCTATCGCATAATTCCCTGAGTGCTGCTTTTCCCATGTTCAGCATCGTGTGAACTGGCAGTGCTCATTTTTGGACTGCCCCTTTGCAACCCATGGTATTTCGGAAAGAACGACTTCACATGCCCATCATCCAATGGGCTGCTGGCCTTCTCAGGAGTTTACATGAGGTAATGCATTCCGACATGGGGCCTCCTAAATGTCTTGCATGTGAGTATAAAAGAAACATTACATTTATATATCGCAGGAAACAGATTACATTCATTTAACATACGGGAAGAAGTGTGGTTCCATACTGATACTGTTTCTGGATTCCCACCCATTTTCCATACCTGCTAAACAGGGGTCTGGAGACTATCCTGGAAAGCCATTGGCAGAATGTAGGGAATAACTCAGGGTGGGACACCAGCTTAGTGCTGGGAACACACAGCATTCACACACACATTACTGTAACACCTATGGACAATTTGGCAACTCCAGTTCACCTTAGCATATTTTTGGACTATGGGGGGTAACCAGGGAATCCCAAGGAAACCCTACGGAAACACAGGAAGGACATGCAAATTCAATGGACACAAATGGAGCCGGGGCAGAGACTCGAACCATGGTCCCAGAGGTGTGACCACATGCCACCCCCAGGTTCTGGTTTAAAATGCATAATTATTCTGCAGCACAATGGCCATGTTTATATGTAAGTCTCACTATTAAAGGGCATGCTTCTCTTATGTGTGGGTTTTGTGCATCAAGGTTTTCATTACTTATGCAGTCAGAACTGTTTTGGAGCCTTATTGTCAGGGCAAATGAACCAGTACTGTGGGTGTGTGAAAGGGTGTTTGAGACCCACCTGGATCACAGGAAGTGAGTCTGACCAACCTGCCATCTCCAGGAAAGAGCCTAGTGTGGAGAGCCTAAGGCTATGTAACTCATTCGGCAACCACATCACCCAGGTTGGGAGTGTGTGTTGACTCATCCAGGTGCTGTCTGCATTTTCACATGGGCTCCTTAACTACAGCAGCTTTTATCCAGAATGACTCACACAGTTTACGGCTGTGTAATCATATGCTTATTTGTATGACTGCGTATTGCAGGGCTCAAAGGTACAAAAACGTTTTCACAGCTGCGCCTGTGTGACTCCTGGAGACCATGATGCTAGAAGCCAGTGAATATATATTAAACAGACCATCTCAGTCATCAGAGTAAACTATCTTATAAATAAACTCCATAAAACACCGGGATAGAACAGAGACATTCCATGTAGGTTCTTCTTCTTTTGGAAAATAAGAATAAAATGACATATTTTATTGAGTTCACAATCCAGCTGTTGGCAGATTCCTTTCCCAAATTCCCATAATGCACCTAGAAGCACAAGAAGAGGCCAGAGTGGTCAATTGACCCCAGCCCACTGAGGGGTGCTACGTAGGAGGCTACTGTAACTGCAAAAGCCAGATCACTTCAGTCAATATCCAGCATTCAGTTTAAGCTTTTGTAGTTGCTGTCAATGGTCAGCTGGTCAAAGGTTTTGCATGATAACCATTATACTTCTTGAAGTAGCTGTCAGGGATTTTTTGTGGATGATTTGTTTTGAATATTGAAATGCAATCTCTAAATGTTTACCCAGAATAGAGGGACAGAGGGACTGGAGCCTATTGCACGAAGGGTATGCCCAGGACAGGATGCCAGACATGAGGGGGCAGCGTGTTCAAAAGAAGAAAAGGCCCGTATATATTTATCAAGCAGCATGTCAGGCCTGTAGTGGGTCTGTGTCAGGGACCTGATGATGACGAGGTGGAGACAAGGAGGCTCACGAAAACCAAAGATAACAGTGATGATTCAGTCACATTGCCATAACGGGAGTAATCATTAACAAGTTATAACAACAAATTGTTGCGGTGACTCAAGTGTGAGAGAGCAGGTTACGTCAGGGCAGAGACCCAAACCATGTGACCGGAGGATGTGGCAATGAGAGCAGGATTATCTGTGAGTTTTCCCATTTCAGGGATGGACATGGGCTAGATGGGAATACAGTCAAAGTAACACACACACCAGCGCGGTAACAAGGAGCAGGGGGGCGGGAACAAAAACATAGAAACCGGTGTCAGAACAGGGATTCAGGGTCTTGAGGCAGAGAAAAACAGAAACACACAGATATACAGTATATTCATGTCAGCGAATAGGGAAATTGTATTTATCTGCAATATTGGAGTTTTATTACTGCTGTTCAGCACTTTGGTTAAACCTATTGTGTTTATTTTAAATATGCTATTGAAATAAACCTGAACTTGAACAGGAATAGAATAAGTAAAACTCTGCATAAATTACATAATAAATAAGTCACATGACTGCCCCCCTGCTATACCCCACCCTTTAACACCATGCATGCCACTTGCTGTGATTGTATTTGATTCTTTCAATCCTATTATATAAGGAAGCTGAGAAAGGCCAATAAATATCATTATTCTTTATACTGTTTTATCATAATGACAGAATCATTTTCTGGAGATCTGTAATAAACCTTCAATGATTAGATGACTATCCACATGTCACATAAGAAGTTACATTGTCTGTGAAGTGGGCACTGAAGTTTGAAACTGCATTAAAATATGATAAATACATATACATAGTATTTTGAACATTAGTGTGGACATTATGGAAAATATATTCACATTAATATGGACATTATATGGACTTGTACCTGAAATTTACCTTTCCTGTTGTAATCTGCTGAATCAGGTGCTTAATTATTATGACCTTTGCTGATTGCAATTGAAATCAAGTTGTTTGGAGCATAAGCAAGGTGCTCTGGCTGCTTGTCCTTCTGAGAGAACAGCGGAGATCTCAATTCATCAGTGTGCCTCCATTGGTTTGTGGGAGAAAACCGACAAATTGGGCTTAAAGACAGAATTAGGGACTGGATCATGTTGGTAACCTGGACTGGCCTGTACCTCTCACAGAGCTGGCTGAACATGCTGAGTTCAGGCGAGATAACCTGCTCTTCCAAGAGGGATAGGCACTTCTGCTTGGGTGCCAAAATAATGGTGAGTTTCATGGCCGAATCCTTTGTGCAAAACATGAGGGAAGAGCACATTTTGCGAGCATTAATCATTAATCAGACGCTTAGGTGAGATGCAACGACTAAGATGTCTTCCTACCTCCTTGTTACATCATTTTACACATTTTTATGCTGAACCCATGAAATGAGACCAGTAAGATAATGGAACGATTATTTTTAGCTAACTGGGTCCAGGATTTCAGCTGGTACTTTCCCTTTCATTGTCTGCTAGGGCAGCTTAGGCATGAATAGTCCAAAATAATTTCCATTGTCTATTGGACAGGTAGTCCAACGCAGATCACTCCTGTTTATGCAGTCTAAGAAGGTGATTATGGGAGGATTGTGCTGGTTGAGGCTATAATTACAGCAACATAGCCAAGTGGTTGTGAAGCCCCAGAGATGAGACAGAGGTAATGACAGACAGCTTCTCCACAAACACTTACTTCCATGTGACTGCATCCATACAAACCTCCAGTTCTTCATGACGGAAGAGAGGAATGTCATCTTCCAAAAGAGGGACAAAGGAGTATTGTAGTGAAATCTGTGTTTGCAAAGCTGATGTGGGAATGTCTGACTCCACAGGTAATTAGATCCAATCACAGAGTAAGGTGTTGATCTTGGCCGCAGAGTCCCATTATAGAATGAGCTGGAAGATGGCAGGCAGGAGTCCCCTTACACGGTGCTGCTGCTCTCTGGCAGATGCGCGGAGGTGCTGCTCATGTGTGACATGCGTGACGGTCTGCAGACTCTCCATAAAAGCTAATTAACTGTGCTCTGACACGCAGCTGCAGCCCATACTATCCTAACGCCCCCCCCCCAAATCTCCTTTCTTTTATCATCCTTAACATTACAGATGTAGCTTTTGTCCCTCAGGCTGCCGTGTTTCTGTTTTTCTTTCTATCAAACGTGTGCCTTGAATCAGGGATAGCTTGATTTGACACATATATATATCTTATGAGGGTTGGTTTGTTGGGGTTATTTTGTTACATAGGGGCCTTGGGATGGGACTGTTACTGTAAATGAAAAGGGTGGGGTGCTCCTCACATATTCCATTAAGACTCTGAGATCACACATTTCTGTTCCTTTTGCTGATACAAATTAAGACTCACAAATGCAGAACAATGAAGTGTGTAATACGCCTTTCAGTGAACTATGTTTGGGTGGTACAAGACCTCAAAACCAGGGGCAGAATTCCACAGTGACCTTCCTAATTGGCTCCTAATGTTTCATATATGTAGAATAGAATAGAATAGAATAGAATGCCTATTTCTTTGTAAACAGTAGGTACAATGAAATGCAATATGCAATTCCCTGAGTAATACTTGCGCCTGTATTACACTGGTGCCTTACCCTTTTGAGCTGATTTTGTGTTACCTTAAAATACCCATTTCTAGAAACTGTGTTCACTGTTAATTAAGGCAGTGTTCAGTGTTGATTAAGCTAGCGCTTGCTGTTAATTAAGCCAGTACTTGTCGCAGAGTAAGCCTGATAATTAAGCCGTTTGCTTGTTATTTTGGCCTTTCAAATTTTATTGATTAGCTAACCTTTTCTCTTGAGGCTTTTTGGTCACAGCAATCAGAACCGCATTAGTGAGGCAGGTTAGCACTTGGTAACTGATTTGAGGTCTTCAAAATCAGATAGAGATCCTTCACACATGACATTAGCATGCTCTATGTATTCATAAATTACATTAATTTATTTATTTAGCAGATGCTTTCTTTCAAATCAACACATAAGCACGGCAGTAGTAGCACAAGCATAGAGCTATCAAGGACTCGGCTAGGCTGTGCCTTCAGTGAATGCCCAATTAGAAGTAGAATTAGCTACAAGAGCTACATAACCACTTGCAAACAAAGCAAGAAGCTAAGAAAACAACCATTCAAATCAGCAGAGAAAATGCAACACTAAAAGCATTCAGAAGTATAAAGTGGTGTAGGCTAGTAGAGGTGTTTCCAGAACAGATGGCGCTGTCCCATATATTTGTCGGTACATGTATTTGTACACTTACCATCCATTTACACAATTTGCCCTAAGCGAATGTTTGTGAAGATCGTGATCGTGGAGGCTTTGCTTGACTCTCCATGATCATATCATTATAGAAATCAGGCTGTATTGTAGCCCACATGTCAGCTTGCTCTGCGAGGAGGGCTTCGCTAGTCATGTAGGAAACAGCATCTGGATGCCACCCCGGTGTAATGATGCCAATGGGGAGGCTTGACCACAGCAGTTCAGGCTGACTTCCCTGTTTAATGATGCTCAAGCACAGCCCCTCCTCTGACCATGTTCTTAATGATCAAGGTGCTTGTGGTCCTTGGAGTTTAAACTTTGAACCTTATAAAAATTAGCAGTAACCTCTCAGTGCTGGGTAAGTGTTCCCTGGGGAGAGAACACACTTGGATATGGAGGATATGTATGAAGTACTATGAGGATGTGGGGAGGTCAAATATGGGCTACTGAGATGGTGTGAGGGATTATGGGATATTAGCACAAACTGTATTAACAATTTTCCATTCCAGGCATGTTTAGCAAATGTTATGATTAGGTAGGGAAAAGGTAAAATGTCCAGTTCTCCTGATGTTCCCACAACAACAACAACAACAACAAAAACAACAACAACAACAACAACAATAACAACAACAACAACAACGCCGCCGCCGCCGCAAATCAAGGGCATGGTAGAGCAGTGGATAATGCTGTCACTTTGAATTTCAAAGGTCATTGGTTCAAGGCTGGGTGGTGCATTTGTAAATAAATATGTATGACACTCATGAATCTGCAGCATCAGCAAGTTGTCGACTTGTTTGACTCTTGAAAAAAAAAGAATATCGCTTCTAAACTAATTTAAGTACCTTTAAAATTGTCTTTCCATGAACTTTTTGTGCTCAGACAACAACAACAAAAGCCTCTTCATGGAGGTCGCCATGTTTGTTCCCAGATGTGTAGCTCAACGGGAGACTGCTCAGATGTGAGGTCACACACCTTGGAATTTTCAACTTCACCGAGATAATCTAATGAAGCATCATGTTGTTGTATTGACATTAACAGAACCTTTGTTAAGATGTAAAACATGGAAATGATATTCCATTAATGTTACAGTAAGAACATTCTCTGGCAACTTTCAGAAGACCGTAACATAACATTGGCTAAAGTTATGAGAACGTTCCCTGTTACATAGATGCCTTCCACGTTCAACATGCCAACCCCTCTGACGAAGGGCTTGTGGACCACCAGACCACACTGACACAGAACACATAAAATCACAAGCAGTATTTGGCTAAGGAGCTAATGAATGGAACTTCATTCGTGTGAGCATCATGTCTGAGCTCTGCTTGTGGGGCTATTGTGTTTATTACTTTTGGAATTAATTTGTGGATTTTTAAGCATCTGATATTAAAGACCCTGAAACAAACTGAAACAACAGCTGCCTTTGCTAAATTGCTATTTATCATCAGCTAGCAGGAAATTTCAGTGAAAAGAATAATTGTACAATTGTTATATGCTGACTGGTGGAATTTCCTAGAACAAAATGACTTTTGTGAAAAACAAGGAAATCCACTTTGGATGATCAGTCCTCTCAATGGCTATTAATGTAACCAAATACACCAGGAATATCCTCTGACGGATGCAGTCTGGACAGTAGCACCTTCACCAGGATAGGATACTACATAGCCGGGAACCTCGAGAGGAAGTGTCTGAAGTGACAGGCACTATTGTATGTACTGTGAGGCATTTCCAGGAAGTTTAATCAAACTGTTTTGTGTCGTGAATGATGTCATACTGGCATCCGAGTCCCGAGCTGTAGACTGTAACTGCAAACCAGCCTCTTGTCAAGATTATTCCTGTTAAAAAATGTCATTCCTGCTACCTGGAAACTACCTGTAACCCTATCCAACATTACTTTTATAGGAGAAACTGACGTCGGGGGAGCATTGCTGTTGCCAACGGCGACGAAAACGATTGTGAAATATGAGTTTGATGATCCAGCAGAAGTTGAATAGACAAAGGATGGTCACATGCCACGAGAGAAGGAGAACATTTGGAAACAATTAAACTACATATTCACTAAACATGAAGTAACTTATGCTTCACTGATACACATTTGGGCAGAAAGTATATTTGCAAGAAGTGTATTTACAAGGAGCCAATCCTGTTTCCCGTCCAAATCTGCCCAGAGTTTATAAGAATTATTTCAAATGCTACTGATTTCCATCAAGCAAATAAAAACATGAATATTAAGCTTTGGTTAAGTTTTCTCCTCATTCCTGTTTCTATAACCTCACCAGACACAAAATGCATCTCGCTAGCAAACAGGAGAAGCCAGGCTAGTGACACTCTGAGAAGTAGATTTATGGCTAAAGTGGGGAAAACAACTCTGCGTGGTTAGCCGTAGATGTGTTTTCTGACCTATAGGGGCAAGCCCTCCTAAAAGGCTTTTACAATTTTTATATGAGGACCACCAAAAGGCAGCGTGGCATCTACAGCACACATCATGCAGGTTGGAACACCTATAATGTCAAGCATGGGAGTGAGTAGCAGTATGTTGTAGCATATAGGCCATGAAAGATGCAGGTAAAACCGTGAGGAGAACATGCTTTGACCTGAAAAGTGTGGAAAGGTTGATGATTCACTTTTTTATCAGTAGATCATGTGATGCACATAGCGGAAGTAAAAGTACTGCTTTAGAAGTACTGCTTTAGAAAGGAAGGGAAGAAGAAGGAATTCATGTCACAACCTGATCTGAATCTGATCTAGAGCCTGTGACAAAAGCAAAGGCCTGTGGCTTTCGCGGGGTTGGCAAACAGACGATCCAAGTGCAGGGCCGTTGACAGGTGGAAAATTGGGTCAGTTGACCCCAGGCCTAATCTTTAAATAATCTGTTGGAATGGTTGGTCAAAAATACATATTTGTGAAAATTTTATATAGTATTTGTGAATCACATAAAAGCTTATGCATTATCTTCCTGATTTTCTTTGACATAATAGTCAAAAACTATTTAACTTTCCCTCCCTATAATGCAAAAAATGGTTTGGTCTGTCACGCCATGGTAAAGTCAGAAGTGTAATATTTAGCTCCCCCCCCCCTCCCCCCAGTCAACTGTCAAAATGGCAAGTTAAATTGTTTGGCAAGGCTTTCCATAGAGTGTCAACCTGCCCAGATCGTCTTGTCCCTGGGAATGAGCAAGACACATGGTGGGCCTGCCCATGTGACACGGGAGGGGGGGTGGAACACAGACTTTATTAGGGATTTGGGACTTTACAATAAAGGAGTTACAACCAAATAAAACATAGCCTATCCGGATTTGGCAGTGGGGAGGAACACAGGGACATAATGCAGTGTTTGAGGAAGTATGGCAGTGTCTAGCTGTGGGGCCCAAAAAAATACAAAAGGCTGTTTTCATCGCATGACATATGGACCACAGGTGAATGAAGAGCTGGTCACCTGACTCATCCCCGTAACAGGAAGTGCAGCCACTTTCCTCTTTTACAGCCACCAATGATTCATGCTCCACATGTCTGAGTCGTAGACCCATACATGTTCTGCACTCGCACTCAAAACCTAAACTGCTTCTGGTTGTTGCTGACCTGGGGGGGCGCAGAGGAAGAATATAGCTACTGTTTGCTTAGTCTGATTGTCAGTATAGTTGGATGACAGCTTCATCTCAGGCGCAGATTTATAGCAAACATGCAACTTGTGACTTCAGTTTCCGGGTGGTTAACAATTCTATAGCCATGCTATTGTTTAGCTGTGTGGCTATGAAGACTTTGGATGCTTAGCCCTGCTTACACACCAGTCAATCATATGAAGGTTCTATACGGATGGATAATCATGTATGACCGTGTTTTTAGCTCCAAGGTAGACGCATCTGGAAGGCTGAGGAACAGCGAGGCACCTCAGGCTGTGGTTTTATTGCTCCCTGGTGCGTACGCATGATCAGCCACACCGTCCTTTCCAGCCACCATGCTCCCGCCTCATCAGGCCCCAGCTGTTAATGGATGCTAGCATGGCTCAGACTTGCATCATCACAGATGTCTCTGTGATGGCACCAGTAATTAGGTCTTTTAGGAGGTGCACAAATTATCAAAAAGAGAACATACATTAGTATATTAATTCAGAATTATTTCTTCATGTTTATTCAAGCAGAGTTAATATGATCATCCCTATTGGTGCTGTTTTTGTTTGTATTTCTGTGCAGGAATATGCAGACCATAACTCGGCCTTTGTGAATTACATATTGTAGCAAATGACCTGGGGGGCAGCTTGGCTCAGTAGGCAGCACTGTAGCCTCATGCTTTTGGGATTGGAGGCCTTATCCATGCCCCTATTCTCCCCCCTGTCCCCCCCAGCTCTGAGTGTGTATAGGCTTCTCGTATTCTCCCCATATTGTATGGATTTCCTTCAGGTATTGCAGGCTTCCTCCAATAGTCCATACAGACAAGTACTTAAGTAAGCTGTACTCTCACTGTGTGCTTGTGAATGTCCGGGCTGCCATCCTGCACAAGGTGCCCTGTCCTTCCTGGGTTTGGATCCACACTCACCATGACCCTGTACTGGATAAACAGGAAGACTGCAGGATGGCTTTGGGCCGGGCTCCAGCCCTAGGCCACGGGGTGGGCCGCAGGCTTCACTGTGGGGTCTTCGTTATGGGTTATTAACTTCTGTGAAGGAATAAGAACATAAGAAATTTACAAACGAGAGGAGGCCATTCGGCCCATCAAGCTCGTTTGGGGAGAACCTAACTAAT
>JAODLD010000016.1:19954968-19965992 GCA_026781065.1 Mormyrops boulengeri
TTGGGGTTGTTGTTTGTGTGTGTGGGTCCCCCCCCCCCCTTTTTTTTTTTTTTTCTCTCCTCCCTCTTTAAAATTATTATTTTCATTACTTTTTTTTTTTTTTTTTTTATTTATTTTATTTCCGGAGTTCGGAGTGGCCACACTCTTGTAAAAAAAAATTTAAAAATTTTTTTAAAAAACTCAATGTTATCAGTGAGGTTTACATACGGGTGGTAGGTCTATGTGCGAATGAGTGAATTTGTAAGGATCATGCAGGCCTGTGACTGAGGTTTCAGGGTCTAGATTGATGTAAAAATATGTTTTAGTTGAGTGGTTGAGTGATGACCTCATAGGGATTGACACAAATGCTTTGCTGTGGCTTTCAGAGTGTAGAAAAGCGAAAACGCGATGAGTGTATCATGCCTCTAGGCTCGCTTAGTGTATTTACATGCTGTTCCTCAATCCTACCTGACTTTCTCAAGGCTTCCGTCAGGCACGTAGCCAGTCAAAACACACTGAAACAACCCTTTCACAATTCCTATTTCCCACACTCTGGATAAGGCCCGTCCTTCTGTGTTATCACCTGATCCACCCAAGGTAGGGCGAGAAGATGGGCTGGGTTCTCTAGGATCTGCCCTTAGACTGTCAGAGAAACAGATATCATTCAGGACAGATCACCTACTCCAGGAACAGGAGTTTTTCTGGCTGCACTGCCATCATCTGGATGGGCGTTGTTGATGTTCAGGCTCAGGCTGTGTGCTGCCAGGTCATGGCCTTAGGGCAAATATTCAGGGATGTTTGAGCCACATTCCCAAGTGGGCCTGTCTTCCAGAAGAGCTGGATCTTCAGGAAACCTCTGGGTGTACAGGGACCAACATCTTCAGCACAGCAAAAGCCAGAATTTTGGAAAACAGTAATTGCTGCTAATTCCCGTTTTGTGAAGAAAAATTAGCCAAAATGTCAGTAAGGTCTGATCAGCAGCTACAATAAGCCTTTGGTTGAGGCCTTTAAAAGAGGTTCTACTAATTACTAAACATAGGAGTTCAAATGCTTTTTTCATAAAAGGCCTTGATTGCTTAAAACATGCATTCAATAATGAGACGGCAATTTAAAATGTGTGTCATTTGTTAATAAGACTGTATTTAATGATCATTTTAGGATCAATTATATCCCATTTACACTAATAAATACATATCTAAAGACGTACTGTGCATCTGTATTAAAATGTTGAATATACGTAAAAGTAATATATAGTGAATCTACATGCTGAGACATTGCGAATGTGTCATTGTGAATCATACACTTCCATCCATTCAGAAAAGGAAGGGTGTGTATCATGAAAACTGGCATTCTGGGATATTAGCAACTGGCGCCTTCCGGTGCTTAGGCAGAGTGCTATTGAAAGTGGTCCCTCCCGGCCAGTGCTGAGCTGCCAGCGCCTGGACACACTGTCCCCCAGGCGGCATGGACTCGAGGCCGGTATGCCAGCCCTTGCCTAAAGATGAGTCTGGAACAAAGCCGCATTTGTCTTTACCAGTACGGTGGTAAACAAGAAGGGGAACAGAAGAAGTGTCATATTTTTAGCTTCGCAGTAATTTAGAAGCTGGAGCCCTGGCAGACTGCTATTTTATGTCTAATTATGTCTCTGGTTATGTGTAACCAACTGTCTGCCTTTTCATTTCACTTAATTGTATTTATGTACCGGCTCTTGCACTCAGAATGCCTGAATGGATCCCCTGTAGTGTAGAGCACCTTAATCATCACGACTTGCTGGACCGCCCTCCCGGCCCATGCGAGACGGCCTGGAAAGACCCTATGTCAATATCCACACATCCTCCAATGGCGGGGGATCATTTCAGCTGATAATTTAACTGTCTCAAACACATTAAATTGAGGTAAATATTTGACAGTGTGTTCAGTTAATAGATATTTTAATATCAATTGTTGCTGTTTTTGTTTACAGTCACTGCAATACACTGACGATCTTTATGTATCATTCAGAAATATCCCATCATTCTGTCCACTATCCTAATACACATATTATGAATTATTAAACTGCTTTGTTTAATTATGAATATGCCTTTTCAGATCAAAATGTACCAACAGTAATTAATTAAACAAGGCTTCACTCTTTTCCTAACAGTGTTTGATTTTCTGCTCCTTTGGCCCTGTGGTTGTGCTCTGGAAAGGTGGATGGTGTGAGATGTGGCGTAACGTGCAATCATTTATCAGTGGACATGGCGGCTGATGTCAGTAAGCCAGATTTTCTTGGATACGCTGGCACGGAGTGGGGAAGCAGCACACGAGCTGTGGAAATCGTGTGACCACGGGGTTTATTCTGAATTGATACACTCGGGGACACAAAATGATGTTAATGACCGGACTGGGGAAACATTCTCTAATGCAGACTTAAATACACAACAGCAATCAAAATATCAAAATGACTCGAAACAGCTGGTAACATGCTGGTAACAACTACACAGTGTAGATGAGGGGGTGTGACACACAGGAGGATCGGTACGATTGGGGCATTCAGGTGTGCCTGAAGGGACCGAAGGGGCAACACAGGGGATGCGACAGGACTTAGGGCATGACATGACAGCAGCAGGGGAAACAAAAGCAAAACATTAACGAACCAACGGGAACAAGAACGGCACCAGGGACAAGCAGGACAGTGGCTGAACAAACACGGAGACAAACATGGGCACCAGCAATGAAAACAGGAGACCGAATGACACCAAGGAAGGGTACAACGGAGGAACAACAGCAGGAGGCACACCGACGAAAGGAAGGGACACCAGGAGGGAACGAAAGCTGAACATAGAGATGGGGAGCAAACACAGGGGGCAAAGAGGCAGAGGGCAGGGGGAACCAGGGAGCCAAAGGGAACCCTGGAGGGCGAAAGGCAGGAGCAGCAGGGGCCACAGGTGATCGCAAGGCCAGATCTGGAGGGACCCTCGGCGACTGAGAGGCAGGAAGCAGAGGGGACACCAGAGGGGGCGAGGAGGAAGGCGGAGGAACCGCCGGAGGAGGCGAAAAGGAAAGCGGAGGGGACACCAGAGGAGGCGAGGAGAGAGAAGAAGAGACGGGGTCCTGGCCGGGATTTGAGATGGGGTGGATCTTGGGGTGCTGTTCGGGAGGGGTTCATAGGGGCTGGAGTCAGGGTAATCCCCGAGGGGTCCCACTCAAATTCCTCCTCCTCCTCTAATGAGGGGGGAGGACCGGTGATCAGGTGATCGGGGACCTCCTCGGGTACAGGAACTGCCAGGACTGGATCAGGAACCGGGAAATCAGGAACTGCCGGGACTGGAACAGGAACTGGGGAATCAGGAACTGCCGGGACTGGTTCAGGAACTGGGGAATCAGGAACTGGGGGTTGCGCCTCGGGTGCTGGCATGGCCAGGGGTTGCGCCTCGGGTGCCGGTGTAGCTGGGGTTTGCGCCTCTGTAGCAGACGCCACAGCTTCGGGCACAGACTCGGGGGAAGCGGCTGCAGCGCAAGCTTCGGGGACTGTGGCTGCGCAAGCTGTGGGCACCGACGAGGCAAACACTACCGGATTGAGGATCGGGTGGGGATCTCCCCGATTCTCCACAGGGGAGCAAGCAGAGACCGATATGGACCGCAGCAGGACACCCTGTGTGTCCTCCTGTCTGCGGTCTCTCCTCTTTTTTTTCCTGCTAGTGGTTTCCGTTGAAGCCGGGGTCACTTCTGGCAGTTCTGCCAGTGGACCATAAGGCAGTCCACAGTCCAGAGCTACCTGCCTCATCATCGATTCCGCCACCTTGCGTCTCAGCCGTACCACGATTTGCTGCACCTCTTCAGCGCGGTGCGGGTCTTCTGATGGGGAGATCTCCTCCAGGATGTCTCTCTCCCGCACCGCCAGGGCTCTAGACCTAGGGCCGTCCGAGCCAGTAAATGACTCGTCTGTAAGGCTGAGGTATTCTTCCTCCGTCAGACGAGGCATTTTCTTGTTTAAGTCCAGTCATTCTGTCTTGTATACGCTGGCACGGATCGGGAAAGCATCACACAAGTCTGGGAAATCGGGTGAACATGGGGTTTATTCTGAATAGATACACTTGTGGTCACCAAAACGACATCAATGACCGGACTGGGGAAGCATACTTTAAAGCAGACTTAAATACACAACAGCAATCAACATGACTCGAAACAACTGGTAACACGGGAACTCCACACGGGGTAGATGAGGGGGCGTGGCACACAAGAGGATCGGCATGATCGGGGCATGACACCCACCTTCTGTGTATATCTGGGCTGGCGTGTGGGAGTCCTGAGGAGCCCATGTGCTGACCAATGTACCGCCGTAGCTTTCAGATCTTTCCTTATGGTCGGCATGTTTGTTTTTCATAAAGGCACACCTTATCCCCAGGAACGTCACAGCTATGGAAATGAACTGCACTGTGTTTGCTTTGTATTTCTATGTGGTTTGTATGGACAAGATAAAGGAAAACTAGCACTAAAATGTTATTTTCTGGTTAGTCCTCAAAGCAGAGCTGTAAATCACATTTAGGCTCCCATACAGATGACTGTCTTGCATTGCAGATGCATTGTAAGTGCAGGGGGGCTCATTAACTAACATCATCTAGAAGAAAACAAACATAAAACTGAATCTCCGTGACCTGGAGCGTGAGATGAACGGGTCGTTCTGGTTTGGAGAGATGCAGGAGTCACGATTCAGCGGCATAACATCACATCTGAGAGTAAATGATAAACATGAACTGACATTCATTTAGTCTGATCAGCCAGCTGTGAAAAGGATAAGTGAGACGGCGAGGCAGCAGTGGCTCTTCCTCTGTGATGCATGTCTGGGGTCTGAGGGGGGAAAGCAAGGCCCCGTTGCTGACGATGATCCCACTGAGGGCCAGGGGTGGGGGGTTGGGGGCTACACCTCAGCTGTGTTCCTCATCCATGGGGGGCAGCCTTTGTGATATTATTCTAATGGAGAAAATTATCTATTGAAAATAATGAGTGTGATATGGAGGTAGAATTTCAGGGCAAAACAATCAAATATGATTTTTCATCACAGATGCAAAAATTCTGGTAGCTCTTTCTTCATGGGAATTGGTGTGCTTAGTTAGAGAGGCCTCTGTTATTCTGGATGTTAGAAATGCTATACATGCATTATGCATTATGGCTTCAGAATTTTGAATAATAGCTTTTATCGCATTTTAATAGTCAATATTAGCAAAAAAAAAAAACATGATGCGTGAAGCTGCACATTTTAGGGAATGTCAAGCTGTGACGTGGCATCGCATTTAGACACTGTGCTGTTTTATAGGAATACACACCCTAAAACACATGTGTAAGAAGTATACCTTTTGTGCATTCACAAAGGAAAGCCATTCAGGACTTAACTGAATGACTACAGGACAAAGAACAAACTATACATTCAAGGTCAAACAAGCTTTTTTATACAGAGCATATACTGTGTATTGGCTTTCTGATAGTTGTTATAAAATTATTTCCAGGTCTCATTTAAATACATATGAATAGATAAGTATTGTATTGTGGGAAATGTATATAAACAGGTCATTATTGTATTGTTGGGATGTTAAGGACCCAGGCGGATTTGGTGCGATGGCGAGGCATGTTGCAGATAGAACAGAAAATGTGGATGACCCACTTGCGGCTCACCAGACGGGGGTTTATTAAACAAAAACAGAAACCACTGGGAAACACTACAAAACAAAATCAGACCACAAAGGGTTGAAACTAAAAGGGTATAAAATAACTAACAAAACTGATCTACAAAGGGAAACTAACTACACGGGGAAACAGGCAGGGAATCAGACAGACCATCCACGACAAACATCAAACAAACAATCACGACGAACCACTATGGAACTGAACAGAGACAGGGACTTAAATACAGAGGGGTAACAAGACTAACAACGGGCAAGTGAGATCAATCAACAAGGGTTGGGGAAACAGGTTACAGGTGAACCTAATTAACTTCAGGGAACTAAACATGAAAACTAAGAAGTAACCAAGAAATAGGGAAAACAGAATCTAACACTGGGAATAACAAAAACTGATAAAATACAACTAAGGCTCAAAGCAAGAAACCAAAACCGAATACAAAATCCCAGGACTAAAACTGATACCAAAGAAACCCTAGGAACAAAATACAAAAAGAGGAAGCGGGATTCAAACACAAGACAGAAATGTTCGTAAACAACTGTATTCAACGAGGTGAGCCATGCTGCCACCAGGAAACACAGGAAAACATGAAGACTGACAACACGAGGGATGGGATGACCAGCAACGCCTGCTGGCCAAACGGGGAAAGGACACAGAGTGGAACAACAGGAGCTGACCCTGACATGGGAATATTTATGAACAGATCAACTGTATTGTGGGGAATGTTTATGAACAGATCAGCAGTGTATTGTGCAAACTGTATATGAACAGATCAGCAGTGTATTGTGCAGACTGTATATTGAACAGATCAGCAGTGTGTTTGGGGGAATGTATATGAGCAGATCAGTGGTGTTCTGTGGGAATGTATATGAGCAGATCAGCAGTGTATTTTGCAGAATGGGCACACAAACTGGTAACCAGATGGTTTCCTGCTCATGTACCCCAAGGTCGTTCACTGATGAAACATGATGCTGGTACTTAGCCTGAATCTCTGCAGTAAAATTTTGAGCTATATAAATGCATGGCATTGTAGGTCACTCTGGACAAAAGGCCAGTTAAGAAATTAGCTATAAAATATATGTGAGAGTATACACGCAACAATACTATACAGAAATATATGATACTGAAAACTGTCCTGGCAGAAAGTTGTATAGAAAATAAATCAAGATAATATCTATTTCCAGTGTGATTTCCTTGGTGTTTATGTGTGCTTAAATGATTATACTTCATGATGTTTATAGTGTGCAGCATAAGAAAACTTATTTGTATTTTGTCAGAATCAATCCATTTATTGGATATCAAATAAAACATTCAACAGGAGTATGTAGCTAATTAATATCTTAAGGTTTTTTCTGTCGATTTATTGATTAATTCCTATAATATATGACAAAAAGCAACAAAATGTACAGATTCTCAAAGCTTTAACACAGTCTCTATGAATAGCTTTAAATAGGCAGGATTATCCACTATTAGTGCTGTGTATTGTATATTGAACAGACAGAAACATAATTCATACGTCTTGGTGAAGAACAGACCCTTTTATCTAAAACCCAAGAGCTGGTTAAACCAATAACTGATTTCAAAAATGTGCTGCAGGCAAGTGATTATCTCTCATTGCCTACTTTCAATGCACCATGGTAAGTGTGTTTAGCATTTATATTTTATGTATTTATGTATGCATGTAGGTATGTACATATTTCCCTCCGCGCTTCCAAAGTCACAGTATCAGACTGGAACCAGGGCGGCAGTGGTTAGTACTGCAGCCTCACACCATTGGGACTGGGGTTTCCGTCTCTGGTTCCATGTGTATGGAGATTGCATTACCTTCCCATGTCATAGTGGAGTTTCCTCTGGATTCTCCGGTCTCCCCCCACACCCCAAAAACACGGTAAGGTGAACTGGTGTTGCCAAAGTGTACATGGGTATGAATCCCAAGCAATTCCTCTAAGACTACATGGGAAGAATTGAATTCATTGTATTTGTGATTAAAAGTGTAATCTGTCTTACTAAATGAACTACAGTGATGATCATTTCACAGAAGTTGCTTTAGACAACAAACGTATATGTTAAACAGGATGAATACACTCATAGACACCCACAAGCTTACTAACTAAGCTGCCTGTATTCAAGATGAGCTAGAGGCATTGAATCAACATGGCAGAGTGCAGCTAATGTTGACTTCATTCTAAAGAAGTCCTTACATGAAGGAGAGCAGAATTTACACAGAAGTAGCTGACTGACTAAAATAAGAAAAAATGACCTTATTTGGTCATACTCATACTGCCAACTCTCCACACAGTGCTTCACCCATTATAAAAATCTCTATCCACCACTGGTGTGAATGGTTTGTCTGTGCCCAGCGTTAGGTTGTTCCCTGCCTTGTGCCTGTAGCTTCTGGGACAGACTCCAGACCCCTGTGACCCTGCATAGAACAAGAGGGAATGGAAAACAGATGGATGGAAAACACTAATTTTCATGCTAGTTTATACTGAAATATATTTTTGTATTCAGGCAGTGTGAGGGTCTCTGCCTAAAGATTGTACATTTTCGTAATATGAGATATGGATATGAATCTTTGTAATCATTCACTTGCTGCTTCCAGGAATTATATGTTCATTTATGAATGCAGAAACAATATGAAGGAAGTCAGCCTCTGCTCTTTCCTTCCTGCCGCTCACGCCTGATTAGAGTAATTTAGACTTTAGCTGCCCTCTCACCTGCCGGGGTAAAATGTTTTTCCTTGGCTCAGTGTTTTAAGTGTAATGGTGTTCAGATTTCTGGATATGCTGCTCAGAAATGAATGTTGATACATGAATAGACTGTCTGTCAATTTAATAAGGGAAACATATGTATAAACAGGAAATAGTCCCTTGTCTATAAAAGATGCTATGGGGTCTTAGTTAACCTCAGAAAATTTCTGATTACTAAACTAGGCTGTTTAGGTGGTGGTGATAGAGGCAGGGTGGCCGTTGGACAGGGCCTTTCTTTTCCTGCCATTGGGTGCATTTGACTTCATGCAGCCGCTTAAAGCAATGCATTCTGGTCCTGAGGCAATGCATCACGGTTAGATTTTTTTGTCCGACTTAAGCTGCAAAACGTCACCATGCATCACCATGTCACATGGTACAAAAACCTCGCAGCACCTCTCAGCCGGCTGAATAGACTGGGACCGCCTCCGTGACGACACAACTTTGCCCTTATTGGCTGAAGAGTTTAGTTACACACATAACGTTTGTATCCCAGGCAGTTCCGTTGCTATTATCTGCTATTTCTCCTGAAAATCACTTAAAGCACCGAGAACAAATAAATTAAATAAGATTGGCCACCCCTGGATTGGAGGGAAGATCTGTCTGTGGGCAGGGCCAAAACTGGCACCAGCAAAAGCAATTGGTTGTCTGTAGCATACAAGAAACTGTGTTATTTTTGGTATTGCATCCACTCCACTATGTATGAGACTAGGACTGTGATCAGGGTTCTGGCCATTTTCTTGTTTTGTTTGTCATTTCATTTATAATTGCTCACCTGAAGAGTTTTCCTTCATTACTAAATATAAATTGAAAGTACAACATCTGGGAACCTGTTTTATTTTTATATTATGGCCTGATGGTAGAACAGAGGCTATTAACATATACCACATAATGATGTCTCCTGGGTGAGCAAATTATGCAAGCCAGGTCTACGGTTATGATCAATGTGGTACCAGAGCTCTCATCCAGACAGTCCTCTTCTTCAGCCACCCACTCCACCTTCTTTGTTGTTCTTGAGTTGTGTGCTTCTCTGTATCCATGGTTACTCCTCTGAACTGCCATCCAGGGCCCCAGCACTGTCACTTTCCACCCTTTAAGCTGAGCTCCATTCTCTGTAGTTCAAACGGTAATTCATGATAGATGACTCTCTCATTCCAGGGCAGCACAGTGACTGAGTGGACAGAGCTGTACCCCCAGACCTCCGTTTGTGTATGAAGTCTCTGTGGGCTTCTACCGAGGTTTGTGAATGTGTGCCCAGTAGAGGGCTGGCATCCCATTGAGGGTGCACCTCTGCCTTCTACCTCATGCCTCCTAGAATAGGGTCTAGCCCCCTAACAATACCATAGGGCACTCTGTCATTCCTTGGGGATCTGTGAAGCTAATCGTAGGAGGTTCCCAGAGACATTTAGTAAGTACCGGTAGATTATTAGATTTAGGCACTGCAAAAAATATTGAAGGGAGACTGACCATCCAGACTCAAAAATATACAAAAAGCTGTATTGATGTCAAACAACCCCAGCCCCAGTCCATAGTTACTTATCTTAATTAATCAATTGTGATGAGGGTCCCTAGCTCTGGTCTGCATTAATTTGGGGGTTTCTGGTTTGAGAGACTGAAAACTCCTGATATACAGGATAAGTAGATTGGTGATGGAAGGATGTATGATGGCTGGATAGAGGATGCTCTCCCTCCCATGTTATCATCTTGATCATCCACCACTCCACCTCAGTAATTCCCAGGGTCTTTCTTCTCTCTTCCGCAGTCCTTCTCTCTCTTTTCTGCCTTCCAGTCCATTTATTGTCTCCTTCACCGCCGCCTTCTGTCAGTCACCTGAGGTACTGCGATGGATGCAGTTTATATAGTGGTTCATACCCACCACACTGAGCCTCCCCCTGCCCTCCCACAGGATCACACCCTGTACATGACTGGTGCTTGGTGGCTGTCTCACCCAGACTGGACTTTCTGTAAGTGTTATTCCACATGTGGGAACCTGGAGGTCGAGAAGACTTGGTCCAAGTGTCATGCTGCAGACATCGTACCTAAACAAGTCATTCAACACAGAAGCATTTAGAGAGCAGGACGGGGCTGTTCCACCCTCCCATGGTGGGACCATGCTGATTCCATATCTGAAAAGTTCATTAGAATCAGAACTCTATTGTCATCATATGACTGTACATACAAGGAAAAGCTGTTTGGTTGACTCCTAATAACAGCATCGATTAAGAGCAACAAAGACACATGTCTAAGGACAGTTACTGAAACAACAAATAAACAAACATAGATATTAAACGAAAATTAAATAAACAAATAAATTAAATGGCATAAAAATAAGGCACTTCTCACAGATGAGAGTCCATCTGTTTCTAAATGCCTACCAGATTAAATGCATGCTGATCATTAGCTTTTCCAGAAGGAGTAAGGTGATATATTCTCATTCTAAGAATACGCTTGCACACATGAGAGCAGAGGTGGAAAGTTCAGGTCCAGAAAGTACAAATCCAGAAGAAGAGTTTGTTTCAACCAAACAGTTGAATGCAAAGAATCACAGTCTCAAAGTACTGTGAGTAAGGGCCTTAAAATTGAAAATGAAATGGATATAGTGAATGAGTTTAATGATTATTTTACACGGGTGTTCACAGT
>JAODLD010000016.1:20023442-20035758 GCA_026781065.1 Mormyrops boulengeri
TGTATTGGTGTCAATATCATTTATGTAAATTAGGAACAATAATGGTCCTAAAATTGAACCCTGCGGTACCCCACTATAAACGCAGGCCCACTGTGACATTGTGCCTCTAATAACTACTCGCTGCTTCCTGTCTGTTAACCACTTTTTTTATCCAAGCTGCTACAGTTCCTAAAATCCCTGCAGCTTTGAGCTTAGGCAAGAGCCGTTTGTGGGGGACAACATCAAAGGCCTTCTGGAAGTCTAAGTAGATCACATCGTACGCCTTTTTGTGATCAATTTCTCTTGTAGGGTCCTTTATCTACAAATTTGGTGTCCTCATTTTTTCAGATGACTGTATTTGTTAGTTATTGAGAGGATCGATCACAATATAGCCTTTTATATAAATTTAATTTTTATTACCCACAACATATTAATAATTAATTATTAAATCTGGCCAGCAGATCGATCTTTCGTTTACAACAGAAATAAGCGCTGGCGAGTTTCACCGCCTAGCACCGCCAGTATTAGAGGAAAGTTATCGATCAAATTTCCCAATGCAGAAATTTGGAGAAGCAACCAAAAACGGTATTCATTGCTGTACTGAATATAAAAATAATTTCATCTGCTCAGTTTTTGCTGTGCTACTTTTAGCTCTTTTCCTGCATTTCTGCATAACTTCCAAGTTAGACCTGGTGTTTGTGGTCAACGAATTAGCAAGCTATCACTGAAAGCGTTCAGTAGTTTGGGTTCAAACGAAATGTACCGAGTTGAAACAGGGACTCAAAAGGGTTCCAGAACAGCCTCCAAAGGTACAATTAGGCTAGAGTTACCATACGTCCCGGTTTCCCCAAGCATGTCCTCTTTTTGGGGCCCTGTACAGGCGTCCGTGCAGTTTTTCAAAAATCTGCAGTTTGATCAGGTTTTGTGCTGCAACCAGTATGACCCATTGTTACAAGTTACAGTGGGGTACCAAGAGAAATAAAAGGCGCCGATTTTCGGCAGCCACCCAGTATCATTACACAGTGTTTGTAAGGCTTGTGCACATATTTACTTTAAGAATTAATCAAAAATTTAAAAATTTAAAAATAAATAAACATAATTACTAAGTTAACAATAAGCAACACAGACAGAACACCCTATTATTGAGTCTGCAGGGGAACAAACATTCATTTGTACATTTGACTGTACTACTAATGTGAACAATACTGTGATTTTCACAATGTGTGAGTCGACGATCACAGCCAAACTCTATCAGGTTTAATCCATTATGGACGAATAAAGTAACCAATAGGAACACTGGTTACTCTAGATGCTAACTGACATCCCACAATATTGAGGTCTCATTTCTACCATGTCCAGTGCTGTAGACAGTTGTGTGGCTTGAAAATTAGGCTAAAGATTAATATTTAATCTTTATGTTAATCCCTACATCCATTTCCATATTGAAATTACTGTTCTGCCACCATTCCATTGTTAATGTTGTGCTGTGCTAAATAAAAACTGATTGAGCAAATGGAATATAGTGCATTTCTAAAAATCTTGCTGTGTGAAACCCACAGATACCTGTGATTATTTTCCAAAAGCTATAAATGGGTGATTAAACAGGGTCCTGTCCAGCGCCTGCATTCTGTAAGATAAAATAAACGAGCTGCCAGAGAGAAATAACAGCCTTCATTTCAGAGTCAGGCTGTAAGTATGAAAGAACGCAATTTGCGAGCTGTCATTTTGATTTTTATTTCCGTTTGATGACCGTCTGCATGAAGTGGGTGGGTTTTAGGTGACAAAGTAAAGGTGCAATTGTAAACCGGGGCTATATTTGGTAATTCTGCTCAGCTATTTAAATCCAGCCTCTCCTGTGTTTCCCGTGCAGGTTACGGTAATTATAAATATGGGGGTAAAGGCCTGTTTGTCCTGCAGATACGAAAGCATTCGGCAGGAGAATTTCACCATGATGACTAAAAAAGTAGCTAATCTGAGAAGGACGGCAGAGGAAATCGTCCCAGTGATTATATGCAATTTTCTGGAGACTAAGCCTGACAAATGATTGTGTTCAGAGGAGGAGCAGGGAGATTTTAAAAGCCTGCATAGTGTTAAACTCCATTTACCCTAAAAATATTCAAATATCAAATTAGTAACCTTCAGTAAACAGTATCTCTCAGCTTCCTCTATCTGATGTTCCTAGTGTGTTTTACCTCATTATTCCTCTAACTTTCTCATTTCCATTATACAGATGCACCACGGATCACGCAGATTGTCCGCATGGGCTGGCTTTCTGTGTTCCATGGAAAAGCTGCAGTTCTAGGAATACCAGAGCTGGATTTCTCCCTCTCCATCATGAATTTATGTTCAGGATCACAGATACTGAGCTGTGTTTTACTTTCTAGATAGACGGAGAGTGGGACTTTTGTCCTGTTTCAATGTTTGAAGGTTAAAAAAGCCCAGAATACTCAAGGTTAAGGAGAAAGATCAAGTGAACATCAGTTTTGACAGAAATTCGTCCTGCATAGATGATAACATTTTTAGGTGAAGGCATGGAATTTGAACAGTACCCGTAACAAATGGCCTCTGTGTCACGGTGAAGGAAAAGTGATGAGACATGAAGACGGCCGAGTAGGTCTTAAGATTAAGTAGATCATTCCTCCACGGTCGCATCCCACTCTCTCAGAAGCACTAGAGGTGTGACTCTCGCCTCATTTCGCCATTTTCCCCAAACCTTTATTTCAGTTACATATACAGTACAGACAGCTCCTCAGCATCTGAAAGAGAAACTGGTGCCAGCATTATGTTTGCAGCATGAAACCGCTGAACTCCACAGCTGTCATACGCCGTGAGATGGGGGCCAGTTCATCCTGTGCTTTGTCTAGGTTCTGTTTGGGCTCCTGGAGTGAGAGAGGCAAGCAGGGAGGGGGTGGGACATACACTAAAGGCTCATCTGAGTAGTTTTTTTGTCTCGAGGTGCTGTGAGGCTGGACTGCTGTACACCATGTTGGTCCATGTGCCAAAATGCATCTTTTATGCAAGTAATGCCATTTCGCAACACTTGTGCAAGTTTTTCAATTTAAAGTAAAAAGAGGTAGAAACAAGGTGGGGGGAGGCAGTACAAGGAGGAAAAGGGCAAATGGAAAGCAGCAAAGGGGCAGGAACAAGGCAGCATCGAGGAAAACAAGACAGAGAGAACAAACAAGAGGATAGATGATGGAAGGAACAAAGTAAAAATGAAGCAGAGAGGGAGGGCGCTCCGGGTTCTGTAGACCCAACAAAGCCCAGAGGAGCCGTTTCATAGGCTGGGATCTGTCCCATCATGAGGCAAGCATGAGACAAAGGGAGGCAAATAGAACCTATTCACCATGGAGCATTACGTCACAGTCAGCCCCCATTACGGGTGGGTGATGGCTCTGAGCCGCCTGGCTGTTAAAGACGGAGTGACCTCACAGCAAATCTCCACCCTCTTCAAATGAGTATTTATTTGTATCTGCAGTCATTGAAACAGCCAGAAAAATACATGCAGGGTCAATGTACCTAAGCTCGGCCCCCAAAATTAAATCTGTATCCAGCCAATTAAACACTCAGCCATATTACTGTGTGAAAATAATTAAGAATTAAGTACAGGGGCCTCAGTCCCGCTCTTAGGGGTCTGTATGTTCACTAAAGTTTACACTTCCTGTTAAGAGCCAATAGCTACTGAGAGTGATGGCTGATTATCTTAATTCAAGAAATTAGTCAAGAAAAACTTAATTCAAGAAAAACGTATTTAAAAACAACACTCCAAAATATGTATATGGTCTCCAGGACCAAGGTGGGACCCCTCAACTTCTCTGTGACCTGTTTTAGTCTGCAGATAATCTTGGATAAAAGCAGCTTCCAAAGAAACATGCATCAATAAGCCAAAACATTAAAGCCACTGAGGGGTGAAGTGAATAACTCACTGTAAAAAGAAAACTGAAATCTACAATAACTGGCTGGCAGCAATTAGCTAGTAAGTTGCTGTAATACATTTCACAGTATTGCTACTTCAAATTTAATCACAGTACCTGTAAAATACCATAATTGTTTTTACAGTAATTATCACAGTACTGTAATTATCATCGCAGTATGATGGTGCTGTATATTTCATCACAGCAAACATTAGACTACTGAAATAGCTTTTACAGCATTAGTTGTATTACATACTGTAAAATAAAGACACCATTTCTATCAGGAAAAAATAGTTTATTATATAAAGTCATCAATATGTCAATATAACAGATACAAAACATTTTGCAAACAATTCAACAGCTATTAATAAAAAGTATTTAACAGTATGTAAATTACTTGGCCTGGAATTATCTGTTTTAACTTTTCATGTGAATTTTCAGCTTAAAATAGTTAATTTGACTGTAAGGAAGCAGTTGTTAATCGTAACCGTATGTGCAAGTAATTTATTGTGTTACATTTGCTTACTGTTTCCTACATTCAGTGCAAAAACACACAGTGACATCATATTATAGAAAACTGTCACAAGATATTTCAACAAAAAAGTCATTTTAACAAATCCAAACAATTAAAATGTTTGGTTAAAAATATATCAAAAGACAAACACGTAATATGAACCAAAACCGTTGAATTTTAAATTTTAAATGCTTAAGAATGACTTTCTTGTTGCTGAACTGAACCCTGCTTCTAGGGAAAGAGAAACGAACGGCGCTAGCTTGTTAGAGCACCAACACTCATACACGCAGGCAGGCAGGTGCAAAGTTGATTTAAATGTTATCCACCGATGTTACCCCCTGTACCAAATGTATTAAGTTAATGCCGCCAGATAACAAATTCTAGAAAAAATTTAACGCGCTAGTTGTTTACTTTGGTAATATTATGCACAGTAGCTTACAAGCAAGCCCTGAGCTTATCTCTCCTGGTGCACTTTTAAAGTTACACACACGATGAGCATTGCGCGACAAAGCTTCACGAAATTAATGTACACGACGTACAACTACTAGCCACACACACTACTATTACTCCCAGTAACGTTATGGAAGATAGAAAGATGCTGGTTCCTCCTCGTTCTACAGAAAACAAAAACTACAACTGTATTAGCCATGATACAAAATACTACTGTTGAAAAAATCCCGCTCAATATTACTGTATTATGATTCACAGGAAATTTACGGTATATTTACCGTAGAATTCACCCGCCAACAAATTTCGGCCATGATGCATTGCAGATCTGCAGCAATATGCTGTAAACAGGCTCTACAGTAAGCATTTACTCATTATACAATAATAATGCTGTGAAAACTACAGAAGTTTGCTACAGTGCTGATAAATAAATTGAATATCTATTTATAATGGCATTTGTCAAGCGTGCCATTATATTTCAGGCAAGTGAAAAGTCAGTTCCTGAAGTTGATGCTGGAAGCAGGAAAAATGGGGAAGCGTAAGGATCTGAGTGACTGAGTGACAAGGGCCAAATGGTGACGGCTAGACGCCTGGGTCAGAGCATCTCCAAAATGGCAGGTCTTGTAGGGTGCTCTTGATATGCAGTGGTCAGTACCTACCAAAAGTGCTGCAAGGAAGGCTAAGTGGTGAAGCAGTGACGGGGTGTCATGGGCGCCCAAGGCTCACTGATGCACCTGGGAAGCGAAGGCTAGCCTCTCTGATCCAATCCCACAGGAGAGCTACTGCAGGAAAAAACTGCTGAAAAGGTTAATGCTGGCTATGATGGAAAAGTGTCAGAACAGAGGAAGCTATTAACAGCGTTTGCACTGTTTACTGCTACTGCGAACATCTTGGTGGCAGATACCACAGGACACCTTCAGGGGTCTTGTGGAGTCAAAGCTGTTTTGGCGGCACGAGGGGGACCTACACAATATTAGGCAAGTGGGTTTAATGGTATGGCTGATTGTCATATACCCCCCCACACCCCAGGCGATGTGGTCAGCACCATGCTGATGGGCCTGAGACTCAGGTAAAACTGACAGACGTTTGGCAGTTGAAGCTGCTGGAATTAAGTTGTCCCAGCCAAAAAAGCCCTCAGATAGGTACTGTCAGGCTCAACCAAAGATGTCTGAGAACATGGCCAACATATCTATACATTATCATGTTAGATGGTCATGCTTCACTGGTGACAGCAGGTTTCATACAGAACATGAACCGAAATGCAGCAATAAATCAATCATTTACAAAATTACAATCCTAGGTTCACCCAGCCCAAACAAACTGTCAGCCAGGTTTAAGATCATAACAGCTAGTGAATGAAGAGTATTAGAATTGATTTAATCAATCTTTCTTTGATAACTTAAATTAACTGCAAAAGAAAATGTTTTTATATATTATATATATATTCTTCTACTCATGTAATGTACCAAGCAATCCTGGACAGAAAAAGTGCCAAAGTTCTGTTTTATATAAGGTTCTAAGTTATAGATAATGCATAAAAAGGTGTAAAATAAATAAATCCTACACACATAATGAGATTACGAGTGTTATAAAGCATTGTAATATCTCCCTGACAGTGCCTTTGACACCCCAGGCTATTTCCAGCCTGCCTGCTGTGATCAGACCCATTTTCTGCTTCTTCATCTCCCCGTTTGTATCAGTTTCTCTGTGTGGCATTTCACAGGTGCTAGGATGTCTGCACAGTCTGTCAGCTCAGAAAGCTTATCTATATTTCTGCATTAGTTTGGCCTACAATGTGATCTGATCTTCATTCATGTCCCAATAATAGATAAAGACTCTATCCAAACAAATAGCTATGCCTCTGTTGAACAACCGATACTGATACTGATTAGCTGTCTTCTGCAGAATAAGCATGAACCTGGGGGTTAATTCATTTCAGTATAAGGGGGCAATTGGAGTCACATGTTCAAAATAAGATGATAATTAGTCGCGTGTTTGAAGGGTTGTTACAACCGCAGTCTTTTCATGGCACAAGAATTGCCATGTGGAAAAGAGATTTCTGAGGGAAAATGAATGGCTAATGTCCCTCAAGCTGGAGAGAGACATAAAACCACTTAAAAAGCTTTTGGCTTCCATCGTCCATGGTCAGGCAGATAATGTAAAAACTGAGGGTAGTTCAACACCACAAGCCCTGATCGCACTAAAATAAATCTCAGAGGAACATGTGTAATACCCCAGGGTATCACATGAAACCCCAGCATTATGAACTTCTTCAGTGTTAGACAGTGGTTAGTCCAAAATGGAACGAGAGCGGTGAGCTTGGGAGAATAGCAAGTGGGAAATACTCCAGAAAGAGCACTGACCCCAAGATCAAGTTAGCCAAAGAGCACCTGGGTTGATAGGCTGCAGCTGTAGAGGACTTATCACTTAAGAAATACCTTCTGCCTCGTACCAGCACATCGTAGATAATGCACCTGTGTGTGAGTAGAAGCTTAATAGGATGTGATTCATTGCAACGATTCAGAATAGCCAAATGTATCTACCACAGAACATATGTAGTAGCATTGATATCTGGTTTTTGAAAGAGTGCGAACCTCAAAGTACACTCTTGTGTAATAATGGAAACACTACCATGGGGATTTCCGTGAAGGAACTTGTGCTGTCCCCATGCGTTTCGGGTTACAGATACCTGTTTAAGAGCAGAACCATTTCCTCTAGGTTACGTCGCTGCCACATTTAAATTCGACGAATGAAATTATAGGACGTGTTAATTATTAATGGACCTATTATGTAGATGACATTAAAAGCTACAAGGAGAATAAGCAGAGATGAACAGCGGGGCAGCCATGGAGGGGAAAGCAGAGATGATTTTTTAAGGGAACATTCCAAGGTTTATTAGATTCAAGGGAACACCCACACCGCCTCTCCAGGGATTCCCCCTGCAAGCTTCACGTGACAGTCGTAGCTCCTTAACAGACAGAATGCCCAGTGGAAGGGAGGAAACCATGGAAATTTCACCTGCATTATTGATGGAAATATCCCCTTCAGGCCTGTGTTCTCCCTGTCACACACCTGAATACATTCTGGCATTATTATGCAGGTAAAGAAAAGGACACCACTGACTGAAGGCAGTGCTGATTGAATCTACTTTTAAATCTCCTGTTCATTCAAAAACCTTCAAATAATCTAATTGCATCTCAGTATTACAACCAGCTATGAAACATAGTAGCTACGGACCTGATTATCTGTATAAGGTGTGTTAAATTTGGGCTGCAGGGTGGCAGATCTCTGGGAGCAGGAGTGAGCAGCCCTGATCTAAAGCTGTTTGCACATCATGGTTTGTTTGAATGCAATTCATGTGTATAATTAGGCATCTGGGACTGTAGAGTCTTAGTAAACCTTAAGTAAACAAGACTATGGAAATAACAAAATGCTGGTATAATCCAGAATGTGACCATTACCAAAACTGTAACTGAAACAAACAACGTGAAACAAAAAAACATGGAAACCATTTAAAAAAATATTCACCTGCTTCCTGTTTAGATTATGTTACCAAGAAACGGTCCAGTACCAGGTTTTACACACACAGTCATAGATACTGGTTATCAAAGTTGTCATGTGACAGCCTTGTGTTATTGCGCAAGCCTGAAAAGACCTCCACAGGTCACTTTAGAACAGGGGCATACCTAGCAGTGCTGAACCAAACTGCTTTCTAAGGTCACTTTCTAACCTTGTCAATTAACAATGTCATACAGCATTTATCATCACGCAGACACTAGCAAAAACCTGGTAAAGAACGACATAGTTGTGCTCCAATGGAGGTATACAGAAAACCTAAGGACAATTTCAGGATTAATCAGTGTGCCGGACTAAACAGTATGCCCTGTAAGGATTTTTTGCGAGAGGAACTCCATTTCCATGGAAACACTGGTGTGCAGGACGTGTCCTTGTGACCTGCACAAGGAGTGTACAGTGCTTAAGAGGTACGGTAATTAAAGTCAAAACATTTAGCTTGGACAACCAGGTCAACCATCAGTGAGAACAGAAGGTTCATCTGCAGTCCTCCTGGGATGGAGTACTTTTAGAATCGTAATAGAGATCATAAGGCATTTTTTGTTGTAGTGACAAAAAATACACAAGAGAGGTTTCCCAGTTCTGGGAATCACAGGGCATGTTTGTCTGATGGGACACAAGACATCAGCTGGGGTCGTGGGGAGTGAAAGCTGAGTGGAAATTTCTGACCAGTTGGTTATGAGTTCAGGTCTCAGAAGGGCTACATCTGGATGATATATATATATATATAAAATATATGCACAATGCACAGTATGTATGGAATAAATTATAAACATCCTTAATGAATATTCTCAAATGGCCTCAGTCACCACTATCATCCTAAGTATTTTCTTAAATTTGTTTTTGAGAAAGAACCTAAGAAGTTCCTAAGAAAAGTCTACAGTCAGATTTATGAGTTCTTAAACCACAGATTTGATCGCAAATGTGTTCTAATAATGAGGAATCCCATTGTCCTTGCAAATTGAAAATGTTGATTGACAGCATGCCAGAGCGAATTGCAGAGGTCTTGAAAAAGAAGGGCTAACACTGCAAATATTGACTCCTTGCATAAATTTAATGTAATTGTCAATAAAAGCCATTAACACTTATGAATTGCTTGTAATTATACTTCAGTATACCATAGAAACATCTGACAAAAAGATCTACAAACACTGAAGCAGCAAACTTTGTGAAAACCAATACTTGTGTCATTCTCAAAACCTTTGGCCACGACTGAACATAGGAGAATTATTTTTGAGGCTTCATAGCACTGAAGAAAACAATCTTAGAGGTTTGGGCCAATAAATAAATGTAACAAGGCATTGATTGATGAATGTACACTATATGATTAATTTGGAGTTTTCAACAGCCAGTCATAACCAGGCGAAGCCCAAAATGGTAGCTGAGTGGGCAAACATAGTGATGGAAATTAATGAGCTTAGAGATCGATAATACATGTCTCTGCATGTGTGCATATGTGATGTATGCGTGTGTGTGTGTGTGTGTGTGTATTATATATATATGTGCATGTATATGTATACATTATATATTATATAATAAGTATTATTATTATTATTATTACTATTATCATTATTATGCACCCATCCCCTCATCTGTCTTTTGTGTAATGCACTGGCCAATTGTTTACCATGGTTCTGACTTTTATTCTTGACAGTCAATGTTTTTGTGGTAATGTTCTGTTGGTTCTTTAAAACTGTTAATAAAATCTTAATCCCAAGAAGAGTTGATGAATGAGACCCAATGATTTCAAGAGGTCATGCTTTTCACTTGAGATCTAGGCCAATCATCTCCAGAGCTGCTGGAATCGGATGGATCAATGACCTGTGGAACTGGACAGCAGGTCTTATCAGATTATTCCTGATACAGTATCTACTGTACCTGCTTTTCCATTGATCTCAGGTATAATGCTTTGCTTTTAACAAGGCCTAATTAACCACAACTCCTTTTAAATATCATCCTTTTTGATTTCAAATTAGGCCCTTAGAAATAATATTACTGAAAAAAATTTAGAATGAAAAACTTTTGTCTGTGTTGCTGGAACAAGGTCTGTCCATTTTATGAATTAATATGATAGCATTGCATCTGAGACCACTGATACATACATACATATATAACAGAAAAATTTATATAGTAAATTACTTAAAAATCTATTTCTTTTTACTTTTGTACCTCAGAACCCCTGACTGACACAAACTTAGCAGATAATTTTTAGATTTTATTTTCACACCACATCCACTCTGCACATTGCCTCTTACAAGGATGTTTGGGGATAATGAGCTGAATATAATTTGTAATAGCTGTGTCCTTCTGTTGTCTAATCTGGTCCCGCATTCAAACTCAGCTGTTCTCCATCAACTACTGCAAAGTATGCTGGGAAATTGTAAAACTGGACGATTTCTGAATGGTAGAGATCCAGGTGCAACGTTTCTTACTGAAAGCCAAAAAAACCACAAATCCTGCAATCAAAGTAGTTTACTATTCTAATACTAATCATACACTGGAAGGCTTCAGAAATACTCAGAAAAGTCTAAAATCTGGCAACCCCTCACATCTAAGGACAATGTGTCATTAGTCACAGTTGTTTGTCCCAGACTTTGATTGCGCAAGGACTGGGGATCTGGCAGGGACACTATTTGAGTCGTGGGTGTTTTACTTAAACACCAGAAATTTTCTGAACACAGAAAGAAAAATGATTGGTTCAATGTGATAACCAATCTGATTGTAGTGGAGGTGGGTCCAAGCAACTAGAGGAGGCGGGACCAACCAATCAGATGTCTTGGTCCCGCCTCCTCTAGTTGTCTATTTGCAAGACTACAATTATCTCCTTTTGAGACTATTTCTTCTTATCATCCTCAATTATTATTATTAGATTATTTATGTCCACCTGTTTTCCTTTTCCACTCTAAAAATGGAATGACACGTCAGAGAGACACCCTTCCTCACTCGAGAACTCCACCAGTTTCTCCTCCTTTACCACAGTCCAGAAGAGCCGCGGCTTCTGAAGTCTCCTGAGTCTCCTCCATGTCTATCTACCCTACCTGAGATCCCGTACCTGCTTCGTTGCCTCCTGTTTGGTGTTGGAGATATCTCACCCATTGATTGTTGACTTTGTCCACGTAACTATTTGCATGAGCCAAGACTAAAGGCCAGGATAAATGTTAAAGACGGTTGATTTTCTCAGAACTTCAAGATGAGGAAATAACTCATTTAAGACAGGTATCCTAATAACCTTACAGCGAATGATCGAGATAATGAGAGCGTGCCAGAACTCTAGCAGATCTCAAGATTTTATACCGATATTTGAAATTTGTCTGTGGCAGTGAAGTCGTTGAATTCGTGTGGCGTAAGGCCAGCTAAAAGTGGATCAGGTAGGAATGGGGTAATCCTGAATTGCAGTCATTTAGTCTAACAGAAGAAATTTCAGAGCAGAGCTAGTGCTCAGACCTCGAAATAAGACTCGAGACTAAAGGCTAAGGGATTCAATGTCTGAACAGTTAATGAGACACAAGTGAAAGCAGTCATTCGGTTAGTATTTCAGCAATGAGTGTGAAGGAGTGCGAAGGTGTGACGATTTTGTGTTTAATGGCATTGACATATTTGAATTTGTCATGTAAACATGTACGATTTAAACATGTAGACATCAAACCACTTGCACACAAACATAATACCATATATATTTTGATTAATTACTTATGGTTAAGGTCAGGGCTGGATAGGAGTTAGTCGTCATGTTGGGATTAGAGTTGTCCCCATAGAAATTAATGGAGAGTCCAGAGAAAGATATAGTTACAAACCTGCGTGTGTGTGCGTGCGACCTGGTTTACCTATCCTTATGGGGACACAATGTCCCCATAATGTGATAAATATCCGTTTTTTTTCCCTTATGGGG
>JAODLD010000016.1:20055066-20066313 GCA_026781065.1 Mormyrops boulengeri
ATATATATATGAGAGAGAGAGAGAGAGGGGAGGGCTTTCACGGAAAGTGTGAAAGAATCTACCTCTTTTAAATGATACAAGACCTGCACAAATCATTCTTCAGAAACAACTCTGGTGGCTTTAAGAGGTTCACCAAAAGGCTGACTTGGGTCAAAGGTCACAGGCCGCTGGAAACCCAATGAAAGAGCAGTCCTGTTTGTGTGGCTGTGTGTATATGCCCTGTCTTTAAGCCCTTTAGGTCATGTTTCCATCCAACCCCATTAAAGATGCCACGGGGATCACTGACTCTCTCTGATTAGTCGCTGATCTCCTCATATGAACTCAGAGGCTCCGTTTGCTGCCAGTATTTTCCTGGTCTGTAATCCTCATTAGACTTTCACACATCTAACCAAACACAGATGGTCTTGCAGATATGACTACAAGGATTATCAATACAACCTTCATCTGCGTTGTTCCCCATAACAACTCAGATTTACTTCTTGGCTATTGTTATCAAATTTGAGCTCCCTGGTTCTATACTCATACACTTTCCACATCTGATCTCTCCTCACACCCCCTTCATTGTCTGCAGCCAATCAGCATTATCCATGTGTGAAGCCTTGACTCACCGCTTCGTGTGAGAGAGGAGAAGGTCTGCCAGGTGGATTCTCTTCTGATATCCACTGCACCTGTTATCAGGTGAGGATCATCTCCATCCAGGAGAGTGACTAATCGCTCCAGGTCATATCTTGCAAATTATTCTTTTCTTTGTGCTGCCATCTCTTCTTTGAGAACAAGTCTAGCCTGGAATCCCAGCATTCCTCAGTTCAGCTTCTGAAGTGGGCAGCGATAAATTACCCCTTTGTCTCGTCAGAGGGAAGCTTCTCTATGACAGTCTTCATCCCACATCCCCACACATTTCCTGACCAACTGTGTCGATCCCCTCAACTCCTTCCTGTACTGCTATTTCCTGCCTTGGCCATTAAATGCACACCACAGACATTAATAATGCCCGCATAGACACACTGACTTAAGAGACAGCCAAGTTAAAACACGGGCCATGCCCCATAGTTTCCCTTTTTAACTGGTTAACAAACATACTCATCACTCCAAAGTGACAATAACTTCTATATGTAAGGTTTACCAAGCAATTCAACTCAGAAAACATCCAAACACAAGATACATATAGTTTTTCCAGGTGACTTTTTGTACAGTACGCAGGACAATGGTAACTAGAATAGAATACACTGCCAAATCTCGTGCTGTGACTCTCTGTAGACGACGTTTTGAACCTGGCTTTTAGGCCCTGTGTATTCCTTCATTCACCCATGTGGCATTACGCAGTGAGGCTGAACTGCCCGGGAATGTACCGGCAGGGAACTTGGCAGTGCCCGGAGCTGTGACACATTCGTCAATGGCTTCTTAGCACCCCCCCACCCCCCATCGCTTTTAGAGAAGCACATAAATCCCTCATCGTCCCAGCTGGCACTGTTAGCTTCCTGGTGGGTCTTAACTAGCTTTGGACATGCAGAGTGCTGTTTCGCTAACGCTAACTGATGGGGGTTTGCAAAAGAGTCATGGTGCCGGCTAGCAGCTGCATGTGGAACTGAACCGAGAAAGCTAGCCGTTGTATTGCGTACTGTTGTTTGTATTTATCTCATTATTCTTGTGTCTGAGCGTGTGCATAACCTCTACCAACACAAAATATATAAAAACCACGTCTAAGGTGCATATACTTCAAACAACGTCCGAACAAATTGGAATCAAAAACATTGGCTTGAAAACTCAGTGACATAGGGAAAATGACACCGCCTTGTTCATTGTTTATCATGCCACAACCCTAGAGGGCAGAATATTTTCGATGCATGCAGAGCGCAAATAGAGGCCAGGACAGGAGTGATTTTAATGGAAGTTGCTCTCTTTCGTAACAGCCACTATTGGTGTAATACAAGCAGCGGCACAGCATGCCGGTAACAGCATAATTAGTCCTGCTGACCAACCCCACTGCGTCACGTTTATGTCAGCAAATCACGGACAGTGTGTGGGATCAGAACAAACAGAAAAGTCCTCAGAGTCCCTGCACAGCCAGTGTGGCCAAACAGTGATCACCATGGTGATTAAGGCTCGGATGACGTCGTATTGCTAAAACAGCATCAATTCCATTGATTTTGTTTGAAGTATACGGCCTCTTTTAGTGACAACACAGCTTATCATGTCATGCACAGCTAGGCAGTTAAGGTAAATCCACATCTGTTTTTTATCAATGTTGGAATTCAAAATAAGACTATGAGGCTAGCCGTCCACACATGGCTGACAGACAGCAGCGGATGCAGCAGCATGACCCAGTCGCCAGTGAGCTTCGCATGCAGTCATTTCCACAGCACACTCTCTGGCATCATTCTTATAGGGTTCCTGGCTTCTCCTAGCTCTTCTCTGTCATTCAAAGCCAGACCATGAAAAAAACTCGCTTCTGGGAAGTGAGGAAGCTCGTGAAGAGTGTTCGAAGCCAACTGGAGCGCGGGCGTCTCTTGCAAAACTGCTGCCAGTGGCTGGTGTGGTGGTCTCATGCTGTACTGAGCGATTCTCCGCAGGACGTCGTGGAGTGTGGTGACGTTTTGGCAGTGACAGTGTTTATGGGCCTCAGCATCGGCTTTGGGGTGGACAAGGCTGCGCTTCCTGCTCTGCTTCTCTCTTCTCAACCAGCGCCAGCTGTAACTTCAGCCGCCGCCCTGACTGAAGACACAGGACCCACAAACATGCCATGAGGGACCCCACTGCCGAGGGGAGACGCGTTCCAGCATCCTCAGATGCTGCCCCCTTGCTCCTCTTATTTTTCAGTTGTGCCAAAAAGGGGCACATCACTACGAAAACAACCCATGAGCTTCACCCTGCTTGATCTAACTACTTGTTTCCTCAGTAGCAGATGGACAATTAGAATCCAGCACAGGACCTGTGGTCAGAAGATAGGTTGCAAGAAGGAAAAATACATTTTAAATCAAATATTTTCTTACTTGGCACTGCCCAGAGAGAGCAAACAAACATGGAAAAAAATCTTTTCCTCAAATATAATAAACATCTTAAGTACAATATAATCAATCCATCTGGAAATGTTAGATGAAATTATACAGATAATATATCATTCCAAAAGCAGTGTGGTTCCACTGAGAATTCTGTACTGGGTGAGATATATGAATATGCAGCTTTCCCTTTTCATAAATCCACAAAACAAGGGCTGCAGAAAAAAACCCCCAGTGTCCTGGCTGTCAGGGGGTCCCCATTCCCCAGCACGTTTTCCGGTTTACACACCAAGCCAGGCCATCTCAGGGGACTCCCCAATTTGTCACCGAGCCCAGTAACAAGGTGTTTACCTGCGCAGCCAACACATGGTGGCATGATGGACAACGCTCTGGCTAATCTCAGCATCTCGGACAAATTACAGCCCTGTTAGGAAGCCCAGAACCTGCTGCTTTTTACCATTTGAGGAATTACTGCCCTTCATTAATCTGTTCTCATCTTGGAATAACTTTCCGCCGCTGATCCCCGCAACAGAGACCAGCTAAAAATAACGGAGCCATTTGCGGTCAGCCTTCATCTGAAACACATTTGCGGGGTCAGCTCCCCGAATGTATGCAAAGGCACCCCACACCCAAAGCAAAAGGATAAATAACATGAACAAATTGTTTGGAATACTTGCTGACCACAGCGGTCAAAACTACTAATCGTAACATTCCTGCTTTGTTCGGAGGATGGAAACTTTTTTTAATCTTCATGTCTTCTAGAAATTTCTCAGATTTTTTTTTCACTATGATGATTGTATATTATTATTATTATTTTTGTGCCACTTCACAATGAGTACCCTTATAAGGGGTTTATGAATGGTTTATAATCAGGTTATAACACTTTGCAAATCACCAACAGACTTTTTTTTTTACTAAGTTACTACCAAAAGGGAGCTTTAGTATAAGGTGGTACCATTATTATTAGCAGTAGTATTAGGGCTAATGCATGGTATTGTTATCATTATTATTACTATTTTTATTACCTTCATGCTGTATAAAATGATACAGTGAAGCATTAAATTAGCAGGCGTACCTTAAACTGTGCTGTGTATTCCATGGTGAGATAACGGGAGTGTCAAAACACACAGAGGGTATGATTAACCTGAGCTGTCAATCACTGATTGGTTTAATCTGGTGGAAACTGAGAAAGTGACCAATGGGAAGCGGGTTAAACCAGTTAGTGGTTGACAGTGTACAATAATCCTGCAGTGGTAGATTTTCTCTCCTCGCAGGAAATGGGCCACATAGATAAACAAAGTTACAGTGGTCTGACTGGCATGTAGAGACCCTTTTAATTTCTATCTCAGGAGGAAGAGAGACATCAGACATAGATGCGAGATTCAAAGCTATGGATATAATCAGCAATGTGTCCAAAGATTTGACATGAAATCAGTCTAGAGCATATGAGGGCAGATTGAGTTTAAACGAAATAACAATTTGAAGGCCTTTAAACTAATTACATGTGGACTAACGCAGAGACCTTGGTAGCTTTACTTCTCAGATCAAAGTCCGTCAGCATCTCAGACAGGCTGGCAGGGGGGCGCTCAGGGCTGCGGTTTAGGAGTAACGAGGGCCGGCTGTAGGTTTCTGTATGGAGAGTGGGCTCACCCATGTGATGGGGTTGGGGGAGACAGTGACGGGCCACATCACATGACAACCACCTGCCCTCATCTAGGCATCCTGCGGAGGAGGCAAGGGGAAAATGGGAATCCCGCTCCGTACTGTTCCGACCCCTTACAGCAGCCGCACGGGAAGCCGGCCCGGAAAGAGTACATAAACCGCCTAGAGCAGAAATCCAAAACAATGACATTCCCCATTATGTGTGTTTAGTCTGGCCAATTATCTGCTTCTTCTCATCACTTGACCTTGAAGCCAAGGGGCCCATCTGAATGTTTGGGGGGGGAGGGGATGGGGTTTATCAGGCTCCAGTAGACTCAACCAGTTAAGACCCTATATCCCATCAACATTCAGCAATACCCATCTGAATAGCTGAACCAGGAACCAGAGCAGGAAGCAGAATGAATGAACAGACAGACAGACATCTATCCATCCAGTTAGCAGATGAAGGCTGTATCCCAGCCCCAGGCAGCAGAGGGTTCTGCAGTTTAGCTGCAGTCCCTGTAACGATATCCTGTCCTACTATGACTATGCTTCTGAAGGCTTCTCAAACCACTAAACCAAATCACTAATGGCCCCACAAAAAGCGCATTAATTCTTTCAAAGCAGCAATGTTTCTCTGCTCATGACAGAATTGCTGCAAAATACTTGAGCCTTCAGAAGCTGGTCCTGATTATTCCATCCCCTGAAATGTTCAGATGCCATTGACATGAGCTGGCACTGATATCCAGATGAAGCCTTTCCCTCAGTTTCTCCCCGTGTGTGGCGGTTCATGTGGTGCTAGGCAAACTTCGCCCCCAGCGTCCACTTCCCCCAGCAAATGTCACCATCCAGTTTCTCTTTGTCAGCAGCTTGCTAAGTCGATGCCCCCTCAGAAGATGACACCTTCGGCCGCTGCCTATGTCACCTGTAGGATTGACCAGCCCTGGACAGTGTTGTTTGGTCCTTTTCACAAACAGTATAATTCCTCATCCATGAACTTTTCCTGCTGATTGCTGCTTGAAACAGAATGAGTTTCAATTACCCAGGTGACAGTGTATAGAGCTCACAATAGACTACTTATTTAAATAATCTAGCCCTGATATAGGGAGCATTCATTACGCAGAAATTATAGAATAATGCATAATCACTGCATAAATATCAATTCCATTTTGATATAAACTTTTATGATCTTACCTCAAGCACTAAGGATTTAAAGATGGGGCCCAGAGTGAATAATTACTCAGAGACAAACAGCATCAGACTACTGAATTTTGACAGACTGTCTGAATTGTATAGTTGCTCCAAAAAAGCAGACATCACCCATAATAAAACAGGACACATGATTATTCCAACAGTAGGGCTGATTACCCAGAATGCAGCACATGTTGTGGCAGGGTATGACAAAGGTGGGACGATCCATGTAACAGCTCTCAGCGAAGAGGTTTATTTAACAAAACAGGACATAAAGGGAACCATAACCAAATCAATCAATCACTAAGGAATCGGGGCAACAAGGAACAGGTGGGGTATACTACAATTAACAGGCACTAGAGACTAGGAAACATTAACAAACAAAAAGAGTTATCTACAAAAGGACAGACTAGGAACACAAGTAAATCAGAACATAACAAGGCATGGGCAGGGTAACCATAAAACAAGGACACAAAAGTAAAGACATATGTAAACAATACTAGACATCAGGGGGAAAAAATAAAATCAATACTAAACAAAGGTGTGAACAGGGAAACACGCTAGAGCAACACCCAGCAGGATGGCCACCGAGAACTGCTGGCCAAACAGGAAAAAGACAAACGGATACGGCCAGACAGGCACTGACCCTGACAGCACGGTTATCAGAACATGCCTTATTAGAGGCCTCACTTGGCACTTCTCTGTCTGTATGCATTCCTCTGCAGATGAGCGGGCAGCCAATCACACGGCACCATGCACACCTCCAATCCCAGACGCGTCGGCCCTTTAAAAACAGTTTGTGACCATTGTGCAGCTGTGAATAGGCACTTATTGTTCTCGACAGAGACGTCTCCAGCTCCTTCACACGTTTCAGAGGTTTTCCAGAGACTGTTTATGTGTTGAGGGCAGCTCAGCGTAGAGCTTAGAGCCTAATGGACTGTATAAGAGGGGTCTGCAGTCGCTCAGCTTGCATTCAGCTGTACAAACACAGGCGCCGTCGCTCCCTCTCCCCTCAACCTCGCCCGCTCTTTCTCTCGCTCCCTCTCTCCCACTGTCTCTCTTGCCCACCTTTCCCCTCCAGCTCCCATCCTACCCCGTACCAAGAGGACTCTTCCCCCGGCTGCCGACGCCCCCACCTCAGCGCCTTCTCTCCTTCATTTCTCACTCTCTCTCTCCCTCATTCACCCAGCCGACACTCCCCAGGACAGCTTCCCTAAACATAGCTCAGGCCCTCAGAGTACGCACTGTATCACATCCAACCTGTTTATTTTCATATCCTCCCCATGCAGCCTAAAGAAAATAATACAGGGGCACCTAGAAGAGACAACAGCTACAGAAAGCACTTTTCCGCACAGTCACGCTGCTTTGTGATGGAAATATTTACGCTGCCGAGAGACCTCAGAGGCCGACAGGGCTGCTGTGTGCATGACAGGCGGCTTGTTTGTTTAAACTCCAATGCTGTACAGGAATATCAAGTAAGAAAAAATGAAAGATAGACACTTTCCCCCCTTATTTTAAAGTTGCTACAAACGTCACGTTATGGGCAGGGAATACGAAGTCCCATAACAAACATATTTCAGAATTTTCAACACTTACTCCCCAGAGAGTGATAGACACGGTCCATGTACCGTCAATGTGGACCACACACACACACACCCACACACAGGCACACATACACACACACACACACACATACACACAGACCTGTACTCATATCTTTGTGGAGGCCGTCCATTCATTTCTATGGGCAAAACCCTCATCTCAGGAATGACGACCTTAACCCCTACTCAGCCCAAACCTTCACCATAATTAACCAAACAAAATGCAAACTTTTGACATTTTTAGTTTGATCACAGTCACAAATTTCTATAAAACTGAATTTCCCCTTGTGGGGACAGAAAAAAATGGTCCCCACAACGTCAAAATAAGTTTTTTAATCACACTGTGTGCACATTTGGTCCCCACAATGTAATGTATATCTGACCCACACACAAACACACACCAAAGGACATCTAATTGCTGTATTATTATTACCCACTTACATAGTTCATTAATGCTGAAAATACCATGGCTGAATATTTGCTGTGATGATTCTGCATTTATTTTCTTTATTTTGTCACAATGTCACGGACTGCATTCAATAGCCAGTCTCTGTATTATACTAATGAACTATAAAATATGTGGATCATAGGATGTTCTTTACATTATTAAGCAGATTCACAAATACGGAGGCAAAAGACTGCAGCTTTATATGACAGATTGCCCAGTTTGTTTCTGTTGAGGGGGGGGGAGCTGCAGGCTCGTTCTCCCCTGCAAACAAAGCGTGAAATGATGGATCCTGATTTTGCTCCCCGGTAACAGCTGGTGGACACACGCAGCCTGGACCATCACGCCCCCCAGAGGCTGCGGCTAACCTCTCCCCATAGTACAAGCACCTGAAAAAATACATTTATTTCGTCCAGCAGCGTCCAAGAAGAAACGCATTCGGGTTAAATATAGATGTAATATTGCTCTGGTCCCATGGAATCCAAATAAATTAAAGATGTCATTCTTGGAGGACGGATCGCATTTAAAGCTGAGTTTTAAAAGATATGTTGTGTCCGTAATGAGATCTTGAGAGGCATCACACCAAGGCCAGGGATAATGAGTCTTCTTTGATTACGAATCGCCTTTTAAAATGTTACAGGCCGTAATGATCGGAGCACGGCGCCTCTGCCAAACTGCAAGGCAAGCAGAACAGTTTCACTCAAGCGCTGCTTGGGTAACTGGGAAAAACCGCCCCTCTTTCCCCAACTTTGAGGCTAACACTACTGTGCAGTGTCCAGAAACTCTGCTGCTGGCTGCATAAATAAAACCTTGATGTCCAGGGCATAAGCACATATTACCGTGCAAATACGGAAACACACACAGGGCACAGGACTGCACCCACTTGCTGGGGTGATGCTGGGGCTTGGGCTCCTTGGGTATATTTTGAATTGTTAGTTAAGGGCTTTTAAATACTCATTTCTGGAAACTTAAAAAATGATAAGTGCAGCACATATTTGAAGAGAAATATTGCTCTTAATTGGTATTTCTTGGTTCTTCAGGTTAGTCTGTGCAGTGCAACATAGGACTGACATCATTTCCAACTCTGCTCGCACCTTCATGCAAAGGGCACTGGCACTGTGGGTGTCAGACTGGGGTGGGCTCTGCTACCCAAAATTAGGGAGCCAGCATCAAGCAATAGGGATCCCTACCCACTGTAGGCTAGACACGTGGTGGGGACAGACATCTAACCTGACATGGAACAAGCAGGGATGGTTCTGAGACCAAATGACAAGCAGGTTACACCACTCCATGTGCACCGAGAACACAGACCCCTGCAGCACGAAAGGCTACAGAGAGACACTGCCAAAGGATCTTAAAGGTAAACAAGCGGGCAAATGGCAGGGCACCCCTAAAGGGGCTTTGCAAGGTCTTTCAGCCAATAATGGCATGCAACCACTGTCAGCAGCCTTTGCGGACATTTCCGGCACAAACTGCGCAGATAATGTTGTTTTTCCAGGTTTTCACCCTTGTATAACTCACTGTGCTGAGTCTGTGTTGGCCACAAATACAAGAAAATGTGGAAGGTGACCGAAGCTCGGAGTAGACAGCACTAGTCGACGACAGATTCACGAGCTAATAATGATGCACAGAAAAGAAAAACAGTTTTGAACTTTTATTCCCATTAATCTTCACTGTGCCACTCGTTTTACAGTAAAGCCATTTAAAAGCTATTCTACTTCCAATATGGAGCTAAACTAATATAATTTACAAAAAAATATTAGCCTGTGGTTAAACTTTCCATTTTGCTGACCGTAATTTTTTTGCTATTTGAGATGGCTTCATTTTATTTTATTTTATTCATTTTATTTTTATTTTATGGTATCATGAAATGTTTAGTCAGTGCTGCATATGAAACTGCGGGAATTAACTTGACTTTAAAGGTGATGATGATGGTAAAACAGGAATTAAAATAAAGACTTTTAGTTGCGTGGCATGCTCTGTAATGTAAATCAAAATGAAAATACAAAATAGCACCAAACACCAAGGTAGCCTATATATATACATCACTAATCATGAAATGCTGTCTGGCTCAGATAAGAGTTTCACCTATAACAAATTTTCAAGAATCTTTAATATAATATTTTATTTTACTATAATCCTACTGTACACATGCAACAGTTAATATATGGTAAATTCCATGTGTGTAAACATCCTGCTTGATGCTATATTTAACCCTCAGGATTACACAGCAAAGACTTTGCATCATCTAGTGGCTGACTGGTCATGTTCTCGCGGTGGAGCAGTGAAGCAGGCGGACATAACGGGAGGCTGAGGCCTGCTGGGTTGCACGCGACCGCCCCGTGTGCAAAAACGCTACGCCAGAGGGAGTCTTTGCTGCACCTCCACAGATCGCAAAGCACCATTAAGCTAACAGGGCCCTGTCTGTTAAAAGCCTGCTGAGACTTCCTGAGACCAGCTCTCGTTTTGGGGGGGTTCTGGTGGACAGTCGGTGGGCCTCTCCGGTTCTGCTGCCACCGTCGCAGGAAAATTCTGGATAGTTAAAGCACTCAGCCCTCTTTGAATCAGCCTAAATGGGAATTTTCATTGTTTCTGATGAAGGTTCTTTGAATTTTTCTAACGGCAATATTACTTTTCTCCAGCACTGAGTAAAATATTTTGAGTCAGATCAGAAGGTAAGCAGGAATCTTTCCATTTTAATAAAAAAAAAATCTTCAAAACGCAGGGATGTGAGGATTGTAATACATATACACCACTAAAATCAACGCTTACATCAGTCTACTCTCCTTAACTGTGTGTCTGAAATATTTACACAACCACCACACAGCTGGTTTTACTGGGCACAGAAAGTAGTTAAATTCGATGAAGAAAAATGCTAATTCATCCATTTTTAAAAGTCAAAAGGGCAGCAGTTTGCTTCTGCTTCCTTGTAGAAACAAACTCCTACAGGCAAGCAGGCTTCAGTGATATTTTCCCCTTGAGCACCTCCAACACTTTCTTGACATCAGGAAACAATATGTGTTTGTGTGTGAGTGTGTGTGTGTGTGTGTGTGTGTGTGGGGATACCAAATGTCCCCCACAATGTGATAAAAACCTGTTTTTTAATGTGGTGAGGACCATTTTTCAGGTCCCCACAAGGATCTGTGAATGCAATCTAAAAACTGAAAATGCCAAAAGACTTGTATTTCGGTTGGTCACTTATGGTTAAGGTTAGGGTTGGGTAGGATTTAAAGACGTCATGTTGGGATTAGAGTTTTATCCATAGAAATGAATGTAAAGATACAATTACAAGCCTCTGTGTGTGTGTGTGTGTGTGTGTGTGTGTGTGTGTGTGTGTGTGTGTGTGTGCATGCGTTTGTGTGTGTGTGTGTAA
>JAODLD010000016.1:20072331-20092466 GCA_026781065.1 Mormyrops boulengeri
TACCAAGCCCCCCAATGTCAAAAACATTCGGCGTCGTTCCTACCGCTTGGCCACTACGATTCTTGTTTGACGTGGGGTAATGGGGGGGGGGGGGGATCTAGTCATTAGTCTCCGGAGGGATGTAAATGTTTTTTTTCTTAATTTGGCTGTAATAGACCAAACTGTATCAAACGATCAACTTGTCAAAAGTGCAAATATATTTTAGCATCTCTTGCTCATAAACCCATATGTGAGATGAATCATACTTTCTCCAGGTCTCATCGTTTACTTATGTTCTGAATCCTTGTCAAAAATTCTGTTTTGTTAGTTTGTAACTTTTATCAAAGCGATTGATTTTTTCCTATGTGTTTTCATATGTTCCTATGTGTACAGAAGAGTAAAAAATATAGCACCAGCCAACCTTTCGCGAACCTTACAAATTACCCATCATGCAGTCTGCTGCTCCTTTGTTTATACATACTTGCTTTCCTCTAGTCATTACTGGGCTCCAGTAACCATTTGTAGTGTGAAAGTCATTAATTAAAAATAACCAATGACAAATAGGGAAATGAGCCTCAGTAAATCTAGTTGCCACTGTGGCCTCAGCACCTGGATTGGATTAAATACAGCAGTATTTCACGCTCTAGGAGTTAAAGGCTTCCAGCCAACTTTGACAAAGAAGGCACTTATTTAGTAGAATGTGACACTCATCTGTAATAATGGGGAATGCTCCATTCTCACCCTGGGCACCATACAGCACGTTCTGGGATTGTCACGGTCTGTGAGAGTCACAATCCCACCCTATTTTAGTGTCCTGTCTGCACACTTCCCCTATCTCACCAGCATTCAGACCTATATTGTACAAATCATTAACTTCTGCTACCTGGATCATCAGAGGAAGCACTGTGAGAGTGAGGGAACCATCTCTGGGCATCCGGTGATTAGATTAAAGATTTCTTTTATTGTCATTTTTAGTGTATTCACAAACATGAAAAATGAAATGCTACAGTATTCCCCCAAGACTGAACAGTGCCATAATATACAATAGATAAATATCACAATAACATGATGCGTATGAAAACATAAAACTAAAGCAGCTGGTAGAAGAATAATTGCTGTATGCACTCTGGTGTGTGTGGGTTTCTGTATTTGTGAGGGGATTAATGAATGAATACGAACAACATAATAATAGAAAAATAATAGGATTAATAATAATACACCAATAAAACATCAATGTACTGGATTAGAGCAGTTAGAGCAGTGTTTCTCAGCCCTGTCCTCAGGGACCCCCAGACAGTCCACATTTTTGCTCCTTCCCAGCTCCCAGCCGGCCTGAACCAAACAATGAAGGACACTGAATACAGGTACAGGTGTGGTGGAAGCTAGGAGGGAGTACAAATGTGGACTGTCTGGGGGTCCCCAAGGACTGGGTTGAGAAACACTGGATTAGTGGATGGATGGATTATTATTATTATTGATGTACAACTTCCAGCACCATATCCTTAAGAAGCTTGCCGGGATCATAACTTAGCTTTGCTAAAAGCAGAATATTTTTTTTACATTCCATAACCTGAATGTTTATATACAGTAAGGAGAAAAACAATAAGGCATTTGTTTTAATGGTAACTGAGATGGTACCTTCTGGCAGAGTCTGCTGCTGTGTTTGCAGAGTTCACTCTGGGTCGGCTTCCACAGCCTCCAGAATACTTGATGAGTGTTATGTTGATTTTGGACTCACTTTCTACCATCCTACCATCAATTTCCTTCATTTAGGCGTTTGCATTTCAAAGTTTTGTTGGTCAGTGCTAATTCCTAAGATCGAGTACAATTAACTCTTTTGGGGGCAGTGTCTGCCGCAGCAGGATAAGCCTCTCTGCTTGTGATTGGAAGGTTCTGGTTGCTGGTTCGAGCCCCAGCCTGGGAAGAATAGTGAGGCCACGGGCCCTGGAGCAAGGCCCTTAACCCCCAGCTCCATGGGTGCGGCTGCAGGTGGCTGCCCTTCACTGCCAAGCTTGTTCTCACCTATCTCTGTGTCTAGCAGAGCAGGGTAGGCAAAAAGAGAATTTCCCCCCAAGGATCATTGAAGTAGTATTACTACTATGATTACAGCTGAAGCAGTTATGTACAGTAAAGCCCCATGAACCCACCCCCTCTCAAAAACCCCCCTGTTCTTCAGCTGGCTGTGAGAAGGCTGTAGCCTAAACAGGGTTTTGAGGGTCCCCAGGGCAGCCTCCGGCATCACCGGAGGTGAACTCCCCTGGTTTGGTGGTGAGAGGCACAACCATAGTACTAAAACCATGAATGAACCTAGGGCACAAACTGGAGAAGCCCAAGAAGCGCTGCAGATCCTTCACTGTCTGAGGCTGGGGCCAATTTCCCACAGCTCTCACCTTCTCATCATCCATTCTCACACTCCCAGGTTGGATGTGATACCCCAGGAACTTGTTGGCCGGGACATGGAACTCACATTCTTCTCCTTTGACGTAGAGGTGGTAATCTCGAAGGTGTTGCAGCACTTGTCGGATGTGTCCCACTCGTACGAGGGGGAATAGATTAAGATATGATCTATGTACACAATGGCAAATCGATGGAGCATGTCAGACAACACCTAGCACATGAAGTTCTGAAAGACAGAAGGGCTATTAGCCAACCCATACAGCATTACCAGATATTTATATTGTCCCATGGTGGTGATAAAGGATGTCTTCCACTCATCGCCCTCTCGGATGCACACCAGGTTATACGCACTTCACAAGTCCAGCTTGGTGAAGATCTTGGCTGCACGAAGTTGCTCCAGGGCCGAGGGTATCAGGGGCAAGGGTTCCCGATGTTTGCACATGATGGCATTCAGGCCCTGGTAATTAATGCAGGGCCTCAGGCCTCCATACTTCGTCTTCACAAAGAAGAAGCCTGAGGAGATAGGAGAGGTGGACGGACAGATAATACCTTGGGTCAGGGCCTCCTTCACATACGTTCTCTTGGCCTCCTGTTCCGGGTGAGACAGGCATCCCTTTGGCCAGGGCAGACCCTCCTCCAACTCTATGGCACAATCTGAGGGATGATGCGGTGGTAACCCAAAGGCCTGGACTTTACCGAAGACATCGGTGAAGTCCGTATATTCTGTCTGAAGTTTCCACGGGGATGGAGTGGAGCATCACCAGGTGCTGGTCGATGAAGTTTCCTGCCGCACCAGAATCGGCCAGGGTCCGTTGATCAAAGTGACTGCCTGACCAGGAGAGGGATACAGGTGTAGGCCTCTGTGCAGCAGGGCCAGTGGCTGGACACAATACTCCTACCAGAGCTGGAGGAGACTGGGGGGAACTCGGGCAGACTGGGCAGGCACGGATCAGACGCCCTGCCTCTCCGCAATACAGGCACAGGTCGTTGTGTTTAAAAATCAATTTAAAGTTCACTTCTACTGCATGCGTTTTCTGAGACCATCATAATTCCATTCATGCTGTTTAAATTATTCCTAGACGGGTTTGTGAGAAATTTATGTTGAACTTTTTTTTGTTTTAGAAATTCCGCAATATTTACTACTTTAGCAATGACGTTGCTATATTTGGAAATTTTCTAAGGGCACTTTTCACCATCGATCTTCTGCCACCTATATGGGGTCAGGTCACGGGGACAGCAGTCTAAGCAGGGATACCCAGACCTCCCTCTCGCCAGGCACATCCTCTAGCTTCACTGGGGGGATACCAAGGTGTTCCCAGGCCAGCTGAGAGATATAACCTCTCCATTGTGATGGATGGATGGATGGATGGCTTTTCCACTGCATCGGGTACTGTAATTTTGGTACTTTGAGAAACTATACTATACTATACTGTACTATATTATAAGGCTGGATGATGTGTGATTTTAATACCAACATCTCATGTTATGCACATGCAATTCTTACATCACTAGTCAGATAGATTAATGATCAGCCTTTTTCTTAATCCATTTTATCCCTGCTGTCGCAAAACAGAACATAGTAAAAGGCACAGGGCTCCGAAACCACAAATGTTTATTGAAACACAGGCAACCAGGAACAGAAGAGGCAGGCTGAAGCGGAGTCAGGCTCATGGAGCGAAAGGTCTTGAAAGCCAGGGAAGTCAGTCTGACAAAGAGGGCACACGACGGAGGGTCACACACAGCTGGGATCCAAGGACGCGGGGGCAGAGACGGAAGCACAATTTTGGGGGTCGGATCAGGGCTGCATGGGGGACAGAGAAGAAACGCTCAGTAAGTTGCATTGGAACAACAATTGGTGTTGTCCACTTCCATAGGTGTTGCTGATCTCCGTTGTTTAGCTGAGGAGTTTGCGTGGGGGGTGTGACTGGGGTGTGACAGTTGCTGTTTAAATCACTCCTAGACCATTTTGAGAGTAATTTGTGAAGTCCTTTTCGCTTTACAAATACCCCAGTATTTTTACAAGAAAATCACATCGCTATATTTATAATAAAAATCACATCGCTATATTTATAATAAAAATCACATCGCTAGGACAGCACGCTATGTGCTATTTACACTATATGCATGCTGTCCTAGTATATTAAACAAAATACTTTCTTTTCATGCTATCCTGATCTTTTGGTTTTATCTGTTCTTCTGACCAGATCACATTTTTTTTTTTTTTTACTTCATTTGTCGTTCTTTTCGGAGTTAACATTTTTTAAGATTCTGGTAGTAATGTATTTAAGGCAGGCATCATCATTTGCATAATTTGCATAACCATTCTGTCATGGGAACGGAGCATGGTGCTAGCAGGAAAAAGAGATGTGATGATCCACCAGGGGCTCTGACACACAAGAAGGTTTATTGCGGAAAATAAATACACTGGGTAAAACTACAAACAAAAGGACTACAAAGGGTCAAAAATGGGGACAAGTAATGCATAATCACAAACACGGGCACCTAGCAAAAAACAAAACAGCACGCAAACCAAAAACTAGGAACAATAAAACTAGAAAATATACACTGGGGAACAAAATCCAATAAATACAAATAAGCAGGAAGCTGGTCTCAAACTCATGACCACAGGGTTTTTAGCCACATGCTCAGCCCATAGGGTCATGCAGCAGTCTGGGGTGCTGGGGAAACACACTAAGGGCTTGAAGGACACAGGGAGGACAGGATGGCCAGTGACACCTGCTGGCCAAATTGGGGGGGGAGACATGAAAGGTTGAGGAGGACGGGTGCTGACCCTGACACATTCAACAAAGAAAGCGTTTCAAGTCCCACCCCAAAGTACTGAAGTAACAAAAAAGTACCCTAGCTGGTACTGGCCGAGCAGCTGTATGCAGGCCTCACATCACCGAGCCCAATGCCAAGCATCAGATGGAGTGGTGTAAAGCATGCCACCACTGGACTCTGATGCAGTGGAAATGTGTTCTGTGGAGTGATGAATTATGCTTCTCTGTCTGGCAGTCTGATGGATGAGTCTGTGTTTGATGGACGCCAGGAGAACATTACCCGCCTGACCGCATTGTGCCAACTGTAAAGTTTGGTGGAACAGAGATAATGGCATGGTGCTGTTTGTCTGTGGTTGGGCCTAGCCCCTTAATGCTCTTAATGCTTCAGCATACCAAGACATTTTGGACAATTCTATGCCTCCAGCTTTGAGGGAACAGTTTGGGGAAGGCCCTCTTCTGTTCCAGCATGACTGTGCCCCAGTGCACAATGCAAGGTCCATAAAGACATGGTTCGGTGAGTTTGATGTGGAAGAACTTGACTGGCCTGCACAGAGCCCTGAGCTCAACCCCATCAAACACCTTTGGGATGAACTATAACAGACTTTGCGACCCAGGCCTTCATATCCAACATCAGTGCCTGACCTCACAAATGCACTTTTGGATGAGACAGAAAAAATTCCCCCAGACACACTCAATAAACTCGTTGAAAGGCTTTCCAGAAGAGTGGCAGTTGTTATACCTGTAAAGGGGGGGGACCAACTCCATATTGATGCGTATAGATTTAAAATGGGATGTCAGAAGATCCTGTATGTATGATGGCCAGGTGTTCCAATACTTTTGTCCATATAGTGTAATTCCAGGGCAACTTAATTGGAGACTTCTACAAACCAGACCCTGTATTTGAAGCACTGGAAGGTTCATCTGAGGGCCCACAAACCCACATGCCATTTCCTCGAGTTCACTCCAAAATCCTGCAGATCTCTAACTTCCTTAATTTGTTCTTCCACTACATGACTCCTCTGTTCCAGGATTTGCCGCGTCTTTTTGCACTTTCGCTTACTGAAGTTTCATGCGGTGCGATGGGGGTGAAAGTACTGGTCGGCCACACCCGCCTGTTCAAGCATCTGCCTCTTGGAAAGTCTTTACCTACTAAGATCATTAATATTACGAATCTTGACAGGTTTATGATGTCCATCATTCGCTTTCAACTTAAAAAAAAGGAGGATGGGCATTTGTCTTTCAGCCATACATACCAACTTGTTCTTCGCTTGAATTCCAAGTTTCCAAATTAGCTCAAACATACAGGGAAAGATGAGAGTAACAGATTTGTTAGTTGTAGTTCTTCTTTGATTCATTATTCTTCTCAGCAATAGCCTCCACCAGCTCTTGCAATCTTCACTCTCCACATCGTGTCATTGACATGTCTGTAAGATGTAGTTGAAGAGCTAAAGCATCTGAAACACCAAAATCCAGATCTATGGCCAGTCTGGTCTACCGACCACATTCCAGACAGTAGGAAGAGTAACTGGTGGCTTTATTTTTGACTGAAACTACATAAATGCGTATGTCCAATGTGCAACTCGACTGACATTTCGGTCTTGGCTCCAGAGTTCCGAAACAATGTCCAGCAGCATCCTCTTAAGCCGATTTTAATGTTGAAAGCTCTGGTTTGTTCACCGAGTGGGGTCTGGCAAAGTTTGTCCAGTGACAATTTGAGTCCCTCACCATTCAAACTATCCAGTACCTTGCGCAGGCATTCGTCATGCTCCTCCAAGGTTCTTGCAAAGAGTCATCCATATACACTAAGTCCTCTAATAATATTACCAGCTGTTTTTTTCCGTAACTTAAGGATGCAGGAGCTCCTGATATGCCCTAAGACATTTATTTGAACTTTAAGAACCCAAAAATATAAACAAAGTCTGTCATCACTTCATTAGCTTTGCAGTAGTCCATGCAATTTTTTTTCTCACTACTTAAATCATAGTCAGATGTCCCTGGGGCCTTGAGCAAGGCCCTTAACCCCCAGTTCCTTGGGTACTGCAAGGTGGCTGCCCTTTGCTGTGACTTCCAAGTTTGCTCTGCTATACTATAGTGGTTATACGGGCTCTATGATTCGGGAATAAAGCCAACACGTTTTCCAAATGCAGTATTATATCTTCAGTGTTGGCTGGGGAAAACCAGAGAGATCTGTCCCAGAAGGTCTTGTCCACAGTAAACCAGATAGTTGTGCTGTTCACTCTTAGAGCAGCTCACATCAAATTCATGACATGAGAAAACAGCTCTTCAGTCAGGCAACGTCTAGGCTAGATCCTCCTGCCCTCTGATATTGGGGAGTTATCAAACTTGAATGAATTCAGTGCCACCAGACTTTCACACATGCTCTCACTGTGGGAAATAACATGGGGGACAACTTCCACTGGAAACTGTGAGCCATCGGAAGGTCCCATTTCAGTGTGATAGGGTTGAGTGGATACATTTCTGAGAGTGATTTTTCTTCAGTGTACAGCAACAGTTGTCTGCATTTCTTGACTCACCAGTAAGACCTCTGGGAAACGCGACTCTTAAGGGTAATCTACTAACAGTACTTTAGTGATGGCTTCCTGGGATGTTCAAGGATTTCTGTAACTTTAGCCATCTCACCCAGGGACAGCATTAAAGTCTTGACGTGTGGTAACAACATAGTACCTTGGCTTGAGTATTCGCTCTGACCAGCTGTCATCACGGTGACCTTCTCATGCACGTCTTTCATTTCAGGATGAACCACTAAGGTGCTCAGGAAATCTTCCCTTCTCTTTTCTTACATGCTTCAATTAGCTTTTTCATCGCTGATGTATTTATTCCAATTACAATGTGTACATGATGGGGTCTAGACACATCAGTACAAGTATATCAGTGGTCACTGTTATCCAGTTACAGATTCTGGAAACTCAAGCTTAAGAGGAAAGCATCCATCCAGGCTCAGGCTCCATATCCACAAATTTTAAATGCTTCAGGTACTTTTCATGAAAAGATACTACAGAGTAATTAGTGATCCATTCAGAAGTAAATCTTTAGCATAAATACCCTCCATTTGAATAGGAAGGATACATCTAGGCCCTGTTAGCCCAGATGGGAGCACCATTTTCCCAGCATCCGTTCCTCTACTGAGCCTCACAACATCTGCTGCATGTCCTCTGAGAAACTGCACTACCCGCTGTTAATTTCATAGTATCTGAACACCGCCATCCTTCTTGAAAATGCATTGCCTGTTTGGGCCTCACCTCATACTCTTCCTTATCGCTGGGTGTTAGTATCACTCCTAAGAATTTGCACAGCTTTTTGTACTTCTGGACTTCAGCCGGTGTGGTATTGTGACATTTTTAAACTAGTGGATTAATTACACCAACTAGCCCAGTGTTGAGTATGAGGGACAGGGACACTGTAGTCCCTCTTTCCACCTTTTCGCAGAAAAGACAGCCACTTACTGTGAAATGCATCAGCCCCTATTGCATTCGGATAAGTGGGACTTGACACCCACTCTGTGTGTGGGCCGTGAACCTGCTTCATCAAGTATTCCAACGACAGCGGGAGAGTAATTTCAGAAACCTTCCTAGAAGTTTCAACTAAGATAGAGTGCTGCTGGCCCGTTGCATCACGGTGTCGACCACACACTGTTGCCTTACCAATTCCCTTGACACTATCTAACACTTTGCACACAATGGGCTCTATGCCGTCAACCAGCACATTACCTAACACAATGGCATTCTCAAGTGCAAAACTTATTACCCCAAGCTATGATCTCATTGACATCTATGTTGCTCACCTGACACTTAGACTGAGTAAGTGTTTTAATGAAAGAGGACAGATAAATTTAATTGAACCAACAAAGCACCTATAAATTTAAGGTCACTTTGTGAATAATAACACCAATTTCTTGCTAGTGCTTGTTATTTAGTATGCAGAGGTAGAATGCACATTATTACAAGTAAAATTATAAGTAAGAGAATAAACTGTGGGTCACAAGTGGACACAAAAGATGGAGACACAATGGGGGGTAAGCAGAAATCTGTAACTGAGAAGCATCTAGTGATGAATCCGGTCATGTGCAATTAATCCCGTAGCTGAACGATACTTAGATCCCCAACGACTATGGCCTGCAGAGAGCCTTCTGAAAGCAGGTCATCTACCATGGACTTCTTGGTTCTTGATGCTTAGCAGAGCTAGCAATTCTTACCCTCACTGGTTTCAGGCAACCAAGGAAGCCTGGGAAAGCATGCAGCTATCTAATTTCCACAAAAATATGAAAAACAAAATATTTTTCCCTGCACTGAGTATCTATTTTTCCTTTTCCACCAGTCAAAGAAGTATCTTTTATTTGGCCAGCTGACCATTATTGCCATGCGACTGGGAGAGAAACCCATCCATAAAACCTTTTAAGCCATTAGATTCAAATACTCATCATTAAATATAACTCAATATAATGCATGTAATGTATTTAGTAGTTTTATCCAAAGTGACACACTTTTTTTTTGAAAAAATGGGATCAGCCAGTCCCCTGAACAACTGGTTTTTAAGGGCCTTGTTCAGGGGCCCAATGGTGACATCACTCAGCTGCCCTAGTGATTGGAACCAGCATCCTTCTGATCACAGACGTAGCATCATAAGCCCCCCCCCCCCCCCATAGACCAAACAATAGTATACTATTTCTCTCTGTTTCAGAGGAACTACCTATTTCTTCATTATGAGTCTCTCATGATGAGTAACTTTGCCAGAACAATCACTTTCATGCCCTAAACCACAATTCCCAGCGGCCTCCGCAGAGTCTTCATCAGCAGGAATTCTCCAGACAGCTGGAAACACTAACAGAAAGATATTCCTGGAACTTTCCAGAGTTCCTGACCTCAGACCGTCACAGGGTGGCCCTTCTTACAGACGATCGCCCAGGCAACAAGCAACACAGGGCGTCCACAATACAGCAGGCAACATCATTGCCATGCGGACAGTAAGATGAAGTCTGAAGTCATCATCTCATTGACAGTTTGCCCCTCTGTTCCCCCCCCTCCGCCCCATTATTATCCTTGATATCTCTGTATCGGTAGGGAAATTTCAGCGTGAAAAGTCCAGCCTTTACCACGGCCTGTTAGAGACTTGGCATGGCACGAGAGTTTGTTTATACGCTGCATGTGCTGGGCCCAGAGCGCAGCGGGGTGCATTTCTTCCTGTTAAAGACCTCCTTTTCAGGCCCTGCTTTCCCTCTTTACTCCAGTTTCTTTCCACATCTATACAAGATCCGTGATGGCACTCAGAGCAGGCTGAGTTTTTTTCACAATTTCTTTGCGTTAAATTTGGAGATTGAAATGTCAGAGACGGTTCGTAACCTTTTTTTTACAGCTTGTGGGTGTTTTTTGACCCCACACAGATGGCTGCACAGAAATCCTCTCTGCTTTTCGAAGGGTCTGTATCTGAAACCTGTCGACTGTGAAAAGCCTTAAAGCCATAAAAATATGAATCATGTCCAACATTGGCTGTTTATTTTTATGAAGAACTCTTAAACTATTTTGTTGCAGAAATAATTTCAAGGTACACTTTTATAGCGTTATAATCTTTTTTGCAGTATAATAAGAATTTATTACTGTTCGGTTAATTCTGGTGTGTGTGTGTGTGTGTGTGCGTGCGCATGCGTGCACGTGTGTGTGTGTGTGGGGTGACCTCTCTGTGTGGTGTTTGCCACATCTGTGTGTTTTTTTTTTCATTTTCTTTTTCAGACTCTGCAATCCAGGAAGTGTAGAAAGATGAAGCCCTGGTTTCTGTGGGCCTGATGTCTTTCATCTCCATGCGACAGGCAGAATTATTCCGTATTATTTCAGAACTGAATCCAAATAGGTGGTAAAGTAAGTAGGGACTCCAGGAATCCCCTCCACCCTTCCCCCAAAGGTAGCTAGAGTGGGGGGGCTTTGGGCACCTCTTACAGTGCATCAGAACAGGCCTTCTATGTGGATAGTGAAGATATTATCGATTGTTCTTTGAGAGCAATATATATATATATATATATATATATACATATATATATATTTTAAAGCCCAAACCAGGAAATCATTCATTTTGGTGTTTTCATTCATGCCAACCTCAGGAACACAGGAAATGGGAGAGAAGCAGGCTTTCCCTGGTAGGGGCCGTGATGAATGAAGCACTATGTGGAAGGAGCCAGCTTGGCCGTTTTAGAGCCCCAGAAAATCTAACCAAAAGCCTTTTTATAAGCCAATAAATTAAATGGTTGGGTGGGCGGGGTAGGTTGGTGTTTTTAGATGTCTTTTTTTTCATTTTATAAGGCTCAGTCAAGCGAAAAGAGGTTGATTATATAGCATGTGTTGGCTCTGAGATTGGGGGGGTCGTGTCACGGGGGGGACCGGGGGAGTGGCCGTAGGTGTCAGCTCTGTCTCTTGTGGGTGATCCCAGGTCTGCCTCCACCATTCCTCATGATGGGGGCTTTCTGTGCACAGCTGGCTTCTGTATACTACTTTTAAAAAAGGTTGGTGGGGGTGTGGGGGGGGCGCACTTCTAAGTGGTTAGTTTGTCGACATGGTTACAAGGTGATTCTAAGGTAAGAAATAGTGAGATTTAAGCCTGAAAAATCTCGCAAAAACATCAGAGAGTGAAAGGAATAGCATTGCTCCTGCAGTCGACTTGGTAAATGCAGATATGCTGTCTGAAGGCTTCGCTATTTCTGATTGCAGGGCTAACGTGCAGCACGGCCGGCTTTCGATGAACCCGCTTGGGGACAATTCTGGCGGCCCGCTGCCGTGTTTTCTTAGTGAGGCCCTGTCCACCCGCTGCGTCTCTGTCATTCAGCAGCCCGTGCCTCTCACGCACCTTGGTGGTCCTTCACAGCACAACCACCCCCCCCCGGGGTCTGGCCCCATCTTCCCACTCATCTGCCACGTTCTTAATTGCGCATACAGCTTGTGTTACCCCTTTCCAGCTGATCCAACATGCACACACTGACCCTCCTCATGGGAGGGTGTGGCTTGCAGACACTTTCTCGATGTAGTGGTGGGAGAGGTCGACACATTTCTGACATAACCTGTCCGCTGACCTCAAGCCTGAATGGTGACCTTCGTAACCATGATGTACATTTTAAAAAAAACATTTTTATGTTTACGACAAACGGGGATGATTTATGTCATTGTCCTGGTGTGAATTTCATCAAAAGAAGACTTTTACATACGCGACTTAATTCTTGTCCTGCACAAGAAGTGTGGCCTATTTTGCATAATAAAGCATGAAAAATGGAGTAGGAGAAGGAAACAAGGTGCTTCGACATTCACCACCCCTTGATCAAAATGGAGGTTTCAATCTCCATTAAATTTGTCTGTCCAAAGTGACGCCCCATTTAAAACAGTACCTATGGTCAAAGGAGACAGCCATGGTCCTTAGTGCTGGCTTTCCCCATGTTTGCTGGGGAGCAGTGAGGTCACCAGAAATCACAAAGCTTAGGGCTAACGGCACTAAGGCATGTCAATCATACAACAGGCCGTGCGGTAAATATCTCCCACTGAGAGGAGTCGCTCTTATAATCCAAGCATGAGCGGAAGCCTGCACAGGCCACCTCGGTGCAGAGTCAGGTTTCCTGTAGTGCTCTTTGGAGAGTCTTTCTCTGTTTCTGGTGTTCTTAATATCCTTGGGTTGGACTGGAGTGAAATCAAAACGTGTGTGAGCTTTAGAACTAATAATTTTGTTTAACCGAAAGAGCGTGTTTCCTTTTCTCAAGGGCTGCTTGCCTTCGATTTTTATTTCTGTCTCCTAATTTCATATTAAATCCAAAAGGAAAACAGTAATGCAGGTTTCAGGGAACTCTAATTGGGCTGTATGTGTTTGTGAATCCCCAGCCTCCCAATCAAAAAGCAGACTTGTGGTCAATGAGCATTTTGTGCATCTCCCAGGATGCACTGCAGGTACTCAGCACCTTCCGCACACACTGGTGCTGCCGTGCGCGTGCCCGTGTATGCACACGCAACTATTTATATCTCATTTTAACCATGATTTATAGTGTTTGTTCACTGTTTAAGTTTTTGTGGTTGGGGGGGGGCATTTTAGAGTCGAGACGTTTTTATGCACGGGCCTGACATGGGATGGAAAGTTTAACAGACCTGCGCTGCCGCGCTGCACACAGTGCTTTTCATGCCTCGCGTCTCTCTACCCCTGTGGTCAAGTGCCTCGCAGTTATTATGGCTTATTTGTTCAAGTGCTGAGGAAATATTAAATATCACAAGTTCTCTGCAGAGACTGGCCAGTAATTATCAACAGATGGTTGCCAGGCTGGGGCGAGGCCTGCGCGCGCACATGGCTGTGTGCATGTGTGTGTGTGTGTGTGTGTGCGTGTGTGTGTGTGTGTGTGTGTGAGTGCATGTGTGTGTGAGCGTGTGCGGGCCGCGTGCGTGTGCATGCGGGAGGGTGGCCTGAGGGAGCCAGGGGTCGAGAAAGAAGGGAGATGTGGGGGAAAAAAGTGAGAAGAAACCTACACAGGAAAGGAGAGGAGAGTGGGGGCGGAGGGGGGGTTACTCTGTGTTTTCTGAGGCTGCCCCAGGCGGCCTGTTGTTCATAGCTCTGCTTAGGATCAGTTTGAAGTTAACTGCCCAATTTTTTCCACTTTGGACGTTATCTTAACCTTTCTTATGTACCTTAAATGACTAATGCGAAACGTCTGTGGGTGACACACCATGGAAGCCCAATACAAAATTCTAGCACATTTCAGAAAGGTTTTTGTGTTTGCTTGAAGGCTGAAGATATGGGGAGATGTTGGTGTTGGTGTCGGTCGATGCTGGGGGTCAGTATGTGAGACAGGAAGGCGGGATGAGCCATGGCCCTATGAGCTGCGGAAAACACTGACCACTCTGTCGACTGCTCCATGTGTGCGATCGTCCACGTGCACATTAGCCACTTAGAGGAAACCCGAGACAAACAGATCCCGCCACGCCATGCCAATTACACCATGGGGCGACGCCCCTCTTCTCATCGCCTGGTCCGCACAGGCCGCGTTCATGCCATCGGGGCAGACGAAGGGGCCTGCAGGCCCCACTGTGTCGAGTCACATAAGCATATCCGAATTATCTTCAAAGATGTGTGATACATGTGTGTGGAGTCAAAAGGTGCAGTGTGACACGTGAAGGGTGAAGTGTGACACATCACGAAAGCAAGAATGTAAATAGAAAACAAAACTTAAGCTGTTATGTTAAAACATATATTATACAAGCAGATTGTGTGTCACTGAAATTTGGAATTACTTGCTTTTATAAGAAATATCATTTTTTAATTAACATTAGTAGCTAATATTTAAGGTCCACTCCTAGGGGTATGCTACTATCCTTTCATTTGAAACCAAGGAGAAGATTGAAATTTGGCCAGCGGTCAAAAAGAAAGGTCAAATTAGATCTTCTCCCTTGAAGAAACCCTGTGTCTGTGTTCAGTAGCCATTTGGACCCGTTTGTTTCCATGGAGACACAGACAGAGTTCAGGGTATCTCACTGCTGCCTCACTCCCCCAGAATCCGAAACATCCTCCTTCTGATAACAATCCATGGAAACAGAGCCCAGAGTAGCCCTTGCTTTCATAGCTGGAGAGAATAACGTCTACTGACTGACAGCAACGTCTAGATAGCCCACCCTCAACCCCCCAGCGGGCCGTTACCCTCCCCTGCTGCTGAGCATGCTGGGTGGCAAAAGAACTTTGATGGGGCCGTGACAAGATCCTCCTCTCTCCCAGGTTGTCTTTGAGTGACGCTCCACTGTTTTCTCTCCCTCACAACTACCCTCCGCTATGGGATTATGCACCTTTACCTAATGGCCCATAAAGTTCATGTATGACACCCCCAGATCCTCAAACGGGTGTGGAACCTGAGCCCAGGCCTGAATCTGTGTATTTTCAAACAGTCTCTTCGGCTAGCCAAAACCATGGACAAAAAATGCAAGCATAAACAAAGGAGGAGCAATGACCTTTGACCCCTTTCTATACACATGCTTCTGCTGAAATACCAGTTATATTTGTGGTTGAGGTCATTTCCTTCTCAGAATGGGAGAGTGTTGAGCGTGTTGAATACAGGCGGTGATGTTTCTATGTGTCAGCGTAAAGGTGCACAATCACAAGTCGTGTTCATCGTGTATGTGTGATTAGGTACGTGAAACACCTCTGTGTGTACGTGCGAGCGTGCCGCCGTGGCAACTTCACAGGGTCTGTGAGGTTGCTGCCCGCAGATCCCAGCCGTGCACGACCGGCGAATCGTGTTTCTCCATGAGGCCATGGTTACATGAAACCGCGTTTTGTTTGGCTGCTGCCCGGCTGCACCGTCACCGTGCCAGAGGATGCTTTAGCTGCCCCCAAGAAGCTCAGCTTATGGTATCTCACTCACCACACGGTCTGGGCAGTCTGGACTTCTGCTTTCCGTTTTTATATGTAAAATGAGAATTTAAATAAAGTTTTTATGACGCGCATGCCTTCACGGACTTGCACATGAAATGAATGTAATTGTTCAGGCCTTGTCGCCACGTTACTTATGGTCGGCTGAATGGCACTGAGATACGTGACAGTGAACACAAATGTACTGCCTTCTCCTGCGAAGGGTGGGTTTAAATATATAAGGACATGCAGGGAAAGACAGATTATTGTTTATGCTGTCAAGACCAGGGCTACCTCCCAGTAGTGTGTTAGACTGAAGCTAACTTCTCATGGTATAGTGAGAAGCCCTCATTCCCTGATATAATGTCAGACTGAAACTCATTACCTCAAGTAGAGTGTTAGGTTGAAGCCCCTTTTGGTGTAATAGTGTTAGACTGAAGCCTGGATCCCCTATAGCTACCGCTGTGACAAACAATAAAATGTCCGCCACACTCAGGCCACTGTGTCTGCATTGCTCACAGCTAGCGACTTCTAGCGAGTCATAGGTACAAATCGTTTTTGCTTCAGAATCTGCCAGAGCAACTGTAACGGGCAACCTGGACGATGCAGATGGGGCAGCAAGGGAAAGGTAAAGCCTGCTGCCATACAGCCATATTCGGCTGCAGGGTATTTATATTTTTCGAGTTAGCAGAGTTAGCGAAATCACTGAGGGACTGAAAACTTTCCTCTCCGTTCAATAAAAAGGCATTAAGTGCTGCAGGTGGCACTGCGGCTGAGGACAGGCTGCTGCAGCCAGCAAAAATATCTGCAGGGACCATGCAGTTGTACCCATGAGCGACCACTTCAATTAAAAGAAAAAAAAGGAAAGAAAAAACATCCAGTGCTGGGAGAATTTTAGCTGCCTTGGATACAGGCACAGGCCAGGTGACCAAAGTAAACAGGGCAATACTGCAAACAAGATATTGCAAAATATATTATATGTCATAAAACAGGTTCAGGAGGGGGTAGGTAAATAAGACGCGTTGCTCGGATTGGGGATCATTTTTGTTCCTGCACAGAGGGTCACCCAACCAGCCAGCAAGCAAGGGGGGCTCTTAGAGAGGTATTTAAATGGCTGCCTCAAGCAATGCGCTTACTCAATGACCTCTTTATTTGTTAAAATAGATTATTTTAAATAAATTACAGAGCACTTTGGCTGAACAAACAGAGCACTGGGCCCTGTGGCCGGCGCCACATACTTAATGCAGCCACAGAAATCCTAAATGACTGGTGTGCTGTGCAATCACCTTTGATTTCCCTGATAGGGACTGATTCTTCAGGCTGGTGGGTGCCGTGGGTGGGGGTAGCAAAAAGCCCGAAAGGCTACACCAGTGGGAGGCGGGCCCACTTGATGTGGAGCATGCACATTTCTGATACCTCTGACATGGGGAACAGTGGCCAGCTAGAGGAAGGGGCGGGCCAATCTGGAGCCCCACCCCTTCCTATACACTTGCACCACCTTTCAAAACTCTCCCCAAGCTTCCTAAACGTCATATTTATGCACATCATATTTACAGTTGTTTTTTAGAAATGCGTTAACATTATATTCTAAATTTACTGTTTAGCAATGCTAATGCTATATTATATGAATGATTTTCCTGTTCGTATTTCTTCAGTCCCCGGAGATCGCAGCGTGATTCTCAGCAGGCACAGGCTCTGTGAATTAGGGGGCTTCACAAGCCTTTACATGAAGGAGAGATCAGATGCCAACCTACTATGTCCTTGCTTTTCTTCCACATCTAGACCTTACCAGATGAGACAGATGTGTAGTGCTAATTCAATGTGGCAGAACCCACTTGGTCTAGGTTACTGTGACCCAGCTGTTGGTCCACGGTTCTGCAATAACAGAAAATGCTGGTTGGGTCTCAGCAGCGACGTTGGATGGCATGGCACAGGGGCAGAAGATCCAGTTTCAGCATCCAGTCATCCACAGACATCTGGCTGACATTCCAGTGGCTATGGATTTTCCAGCAAATGCACAGGTAACTCCCCCCCCCCACAAAAAAAGTGACGGCTGGTCTGACCAGGGACCAAAGTCGAAAGTATTTCTTAAATAACTGTGTCATTGAATTTTTTTTCATACATGGAAAATAACCCTGCTGTGATTTTTATTATAGTCTGTCTCCACAGACCATGTGTCAGGTAGGCAGACCAGGGGTACATTTTTTTATAATTTAATCATATAAGTAAAAAGTTCCCCCGTTTCCTGCTAGGACGTTTATAATTTAACTATAAAAAATGCGAGTTCTGGTCTTTGTTCTTCACCAGCTGGTCTTCGGCTGGTCATCGCTGAGCTTGGAGCTGTTCTCTCCATCTAGGGAACATCTTCTTGTTTTCATTGGCTCATGCTGGAACCCTTCATACGTCACTAAAGACATGTCCTCCCAGGACCTGAAATGTCCCAAGGGGGCTACAGAGTGGTGTGTGGTCACCATGACGATTCCCCATAGCTGTGACATTCAAACAATACTTTGCTAGCTGTATTATCATATATAATACACTTCGACAATTAGCATTCATAATAATGACTACATGAAACTCTATTCTGAAGTGTCCTGGAGGAATCATAAGGAGGAAAGAGTGACTTTCTTGCAACACTTTTTGGGCAGAGGGATTTCGTACACATTGTTGCCTCCACTGCGCCACCTACTGAAACACTGTACCAAGAGTAACATGTGTCAGCAGTAAAGGTAAAGCACTTAGTTAAAGTATTTTGGAATGGAGTTGTTTGTTATAACCCCTAGTACTACGGTCTAAAACACAAGTTCGTGGCCATTACTGTTATTGTTAATGACTCTGTCCCTAGATATGTGTGAATGAACTGTGGGTCCATCATCCTCAGATTTGGGGATCATGATGATTCGAGGCCATGTTCTGCGTCTGTTTATGAACAATTACGGTGATAACTTCAGTCTTTACAGATTGGAGTGTCCCAAGGCTGCTACCGGACCACCTTGAGGCTCACAAAAGGGGGTCTCCACCCCTCCCAAAAGCTCATAACTGAGCCTAACAGGCACAGCTTGGACACGGGGAAACGGTTGACCGAACTCTCGAATGTCACAATGTCTGGAGATACGGCTTCAGGCAGCACATGTTCTTAGGTTCAGCTCGATCCGCCTCTTGCCGTGTCCGAGCTACAGAGGGAAGGAATCTGAACTGAGACTGAGGGGAGGCTGGGCTTCAACAGGACATGCAATATCACGTGGCTCAAAATCTAAAAAATATTCAAAAAATAAGTAGATGAGGACTTGCTCATTCAGGTTTTTCAGATTGTTGTTTTTCTCCTCCAACCTCCGTTGGCGCACTGGTGGCTTCTCAGAAGCTCATGATGCTGACAGGCTTATTTTTCAAGCATCTGTGGGTGCGTGTCTGTTCCAGCAGCCCCTCTTTCCCCATTCTCATTCCTTAGCTAATAGGTTTGAATGGGGCGAGAACCAGGCTCACATCTGCCCCAACAGCATATCGCACAAAAAACAAAGTGACAGTGAGTCTGTGTCAGTATACCCTGTTACCGGACTTCTCGAGTGCACTGCCACAAGGTACGCCGGCCTCTGTGCTTGGTGACAGGCCCCGATACAGAGTCACAGTGAGTCTGTGTCAGTATACCCTGTTACCGGATCTCCCGAGTGCGCTGTCACAGGGTTTACCAGCCTCGGTGCTTGAATAGTGTCTGAGTGAGTCTGTGTCAGTATACCCTGTTACCGGATCTCCGGAGTGCACTGTCACAGGGTATCCCAGCTTCGGTGCTCGGTCACAGACCCCGTGACAGAGTCACAGTGAGTCTGTGTCAAAATTCCCTATTACGAGACCTCTTGAGTACGCTGTCACAGGTACTCCTGGCCTCTGCGCTTGGGCACAGGCCCTGATGCAGAGTCACAGTGATTCTGTGTCAGTATACCCTGTCACCAGATCTCTCGAGTGCGCTGTCACAGGGTATCCCACCCTCTGTGCTCAGTCGCAGACCCGATACAGAGTCACAGTGAGTCTGTGTCAGTGTTCCCCTTTTACCGGACCTCTCAAGTACGCTGTCACAGGGTATCCCAGCCTCTAAGCTTGGTGACAGGCCGCAATACAGAGTCACAGTGAGTTTGTGTCAGTATACCCTGTTATCGGACCTCTCAAGTCCCCTGTCACAGGATATCCTGGCCTCTGTGCTTGGTGACACGCCCCATTAGAGAGTCACAGTGAGTCTGTGTTAGTATACCCTGTTACCGGACCTCTCGAGTGCACTGTCATAGGGTATCCCAGCCTCTGTGTTTGGTGACAGGCCCCGATACAGAGTCACAGTGATTCTGTGTCAGTATACCCTGTTACCGGACCTCTCGAGTGCCCTGTCATAGGGTATCCCGGCCTCTGTGCTTGGTGACAGGCCCCGATGTAGAGTCACAGTGAGTCTGTGACAGTATACCCTGTTACCGGACCTCTCGAGTGCCCTGTCACAGGGTATCCCAGCCTCTAAGCTTGGTGACAGGCCCCAATGCAGAGTCACAGTGAGTCTGTGTCAGTATACCCTGTTACCGGACCTCTCGAGTGCCCTGTCATAGGGTATCCCGGCCTCTGTGCTTGGTGACA
>JAODLD010000016.1:20123163-20136447 GCA_026781065.1 Mormyrops boulengeri
CTCCCTCCTACTTATGCTGCTATAGCCATATCTGCCGGACATTGCACTTACATATTGCACTCGTCTAACTGTTAGCATTGCCTATAGTCTCCCCTACTTTGACTAACTGCATTTTTTAATTCCCCCCTACCCCTCCTGGGGTATGCCACCTAGAGACCCCAAATTTTCAAGATATCCTGCACACCCTGCTACATGCGACATCTCCACTACGTATCCCTTATCCTGTTTCTTTGTACCCAGGGCAGAAGGACTGTCTCCCTTCACTGAGTGTGATGGGTTTGTATCCCTTATCCTGTTTTTCTGTACCCAGGGCAGATGGACTGCCTCCCTTCACTGAGTGTGATGGGTTTGTATCCTTTATCCTCTGTTTCTCAGTACCCAGGTCAGATGGACCATTCCCCTCACCGAGTGTGATGGGTTTGTATCCCTTATCCTTTTTGTCTGTACCCAGGGCAGACAAGCCGTTTCCCTTCATTGCATGTGCTGGCCCTATTCCTCCAAGTCTCTGTGCTTGGGGCAGTCAAGCTGTCTCTGCTTGGTGTGTCTGGGTCATTCTCGTGGTGAGCAGCTGGTGGTGAATACACGCTCCAGTTGGGAGAGGTCACAGCACCACCCTGGGAAAAATGAGACAAAGCCACGGAAAGACAAACACGGAGGGCTGCTTCTGACAGCGTGGAAAAGTAGGTTCACAGTGGAATGTCATCCTTATTGCCTAAAAAACACAGGAATGAGATGTGCAAGATCTCCATCATAAATTAATGCAGGTTTCATCAAAATTTGTTGTACAATTCTTGATATTTCATGAAACATGTACAACATTTGTTAAAATAGGGGGTCCCACCCTCGGTTTCCCGTCCTTGGTCAGTATTCCAGCGGGCCACAGCACACTGGGGGTTTTACGGAGGGGTTGGCTAATTTCCAAAAATAAAATATGTATTTATATGTATATATGTAGGACCCCTAACATTTACTTGTTCTGTTTGCACCTGAGAAAAATAGAAACAACATAACTTGCGAAATTGCAGCTCCATCCGCTGGGACCAGGGCACGCATTTACAAAGCATTTCATCTTACCACAAAGAATACTCTTAAATCGCGCAAAAAGTTTTAAAGTTTTTTCCTAAAACCTACTCACAATGTGGCTGAGAGCAACTTTTAGTTAGGAAAAGACTCCATCACTTTGGCTGATGCACGAGCTAGCCTGCAATAACCACGGGGACTGGTTAATGAGAGGCCAGTACGTACTGGTGAATATGTACGTGCTATGTCCCATAAACACAAATATAGTGTAAACCATTTATAGTGATCACAGTTATAGATCAACCACTTACATGGATCAAAAAGCTTGAGACAGAATTTTGGTTAGATAATTCGCTTGCAGTAATCAAGCAGTCTGCTTACAGTGTTCATTTCTCGTTTTTAAACATGACAACATATGGAAAAAAATGAAAACTTTTTTTTTTTTTTAACTTTAATTTGATCGCCCTGCTTTGCCTTGCAGTAACCCGTTTGCTTCTGAGTAGTTACCTGAGGCTAATGCTGCGTGCTTAGAAAACATGACGGGAAAAATAAACTAATATTCTCCAAATGACAAATACGGACTCATCAAAGGTTATGATAAACTGGAAAAACCGAGCAAATGAGATGCAGCAACAAAACTACAATAAGGAATATTTTATGTTCTGTACTGTAATATGGCGTATTTGAATCATACACAGTTCAGTCATTTGAAGAGCTTTTGAAACAGCTGAACTTTATTTTGAACGAATGAATCAATAAAATTCAGTATATAGCGACGCTGTCCGTTTTATTACTTTATCTTAGTGTAATAAATGTCAATTAGATGTAATCTACCTGAGACATATTAAAAAAAAATTGGTTATAATGATCACTGTAAGCAGTTTATTGAATCCCTCGCAAGCTCCACAACAATCATTATTCCCTCCCGATTGAGGTGGTATTATTTAAGCAATTCAGCGTTCGTTTAATGATTCCAAGACATTGCGACGTGGATTGACAGCAGCCGTTTTGCGACGGTTTTTGAATTGGTCTTAGTGACTTTGGAGTCCTCTCCACTACTTTTTATTTGTGCCAGCCATAGATGCTACTTTTAGGGCTAAGGGGGTCTGTGAATTGCTCTTATTAAAAAAAATGAGGAGTCCTACATTTAGCACTCACATGCCCATTATTTTTAAGAGTTTCTCCTAAATCGGCAAGTCAGAGGGTGATTTTAGCATTAAGATGTTTTGTGAATACGGGACCGGGTCTGAATTTTCTGTACAACATTAACCAGTCCGCAGCCATCATAAGGTTGGGAAGCCCTACGTTAAAACATCCACATGAGTCACGTGCTGAATGAAACATTTTAATCTCATTACAATTAAGTTGTAGCATTAGCATTTTAACGTACATTTCAGTGTTTCGTCATACAGGTGTGGGATTCAACCGATTACACAAATCAGTTTATCAAAGTTAAACAGGTGAAAAATGAGATGGGAAATACGACTGAAGCACTTTAAAATGGCATAACATCATTCAGAAATATATATTTTATGCCTAAAACACACAATGGATCAAAATTTACTCCTTGAAAATAATATCAGATTGTCTCAAAACAATACATTTAGTAATAACTATATATCAATTATACGTCATCAACGGTTATGTATTTACTACATTTGTCCCAGAAAACCACAGGATTCGGCAGATTTAAAAATGAGCATTACATGAGATACTTACTAAAGTTGATATGCACTCTGCGCTCTCTCTCCCTCTCTGTCCTTGTAACGTAACACCCTTCCTCTATCATGACGTCAGAAGTCCAAATAAGGATCCGGCTGTGCCAAATGCATTTCTCCATGGCAGCCCCGGGGGGCGGGCTGCATGTCACAGCTGCGCAGTCCGTCTGCGGCTCTGGCTCTCAAGGCTCTTCACATGAAATAATACTGTAAAACGCCCCCCGGGGGACACCTAGATCTGCAGCACACAGGACTACCCGTAAATAAGCCTGTATATAAAACATTATACATTTCTTAAGTATTTCTTTTAATTCTTCTTCAAGGTGGCCCTAGACAACGGATAAAGTCATGACTAAAAATGAGAGAAAAAAAAACTTTTTTGGTATTAGGTTTAAATACCAGACATTTAAGCCCGACAGCATCAAAGTAACCCGTTTCCCCAAAGCAACGCTTTGTCTCTTACAAGTGAAAAATTTACCACAGTGATGTAGAATTGATTGTGTCTTTCAGCAACAAAAAACACTTGATTTCATTTTATTGAAAAGACAGGTGATGACCCGTCTCTGAGATAATGACCACACTTAAAATGTGCACAGTACCTATATAAACAAACAGGTTGCCCAAATTCCTCCAAAAGGAAATATTAGGCATGGTTGCCTGGGTAACACCATAAGGATAGAGTGATTCATATATCAGAAGAGAAAGAAGTTCATAAATATATACAGAGTATTGGTGTCAAACAGCCGCAATCACGAGCCAGAGAAAGAGGACGTCAGGCTGGCTCTAAACAGCAGACTGGTGTGGGCAGTCACACATTTGTGCATCACATCGTGTGTGTGTGTGTGTGTGTGTGGACACTGTAGACAGAGGCAGGCAGGACTGCGTAAACGTGTGTGTGTGTGTGTGTGTGTGGACACCGCAGAGAGCAGCACACTGTAGACAGCTCTCCTTCCTGTTGACCCCCCCTTTGTCCTCTTGCAGAGTTGGGGCCAGGTTGGGCTTCTTCTGTAGTCACTTTTCTGAGGCCTGGTTGGGCTGGGGGGGTCACTGCACCGCACACATGGAGCTGCGTGGGGGGTTCACTGTCCGAGTGACGGGCTCCTGACTGTAGTTCACAATGTCGGCCTTCACCACGTGCTGCGGATTAACAAATGCACACAGAGAGAGGGAGAGAGAGAGAGAAGAAAGAGACAGACAGATAGATAGAGAGAGACAAAACACATACAGAAAGAGAGAAACACAGACAGATAGACAGACACCCACACAGACAGACAGAAAGAGAGAAACATAGAGAGAGACACAGGCAGACAGAGAGAGACACACATAGAGAGAGACACAGGCAGACAGAGAGAGAAAGAGAGAGAGAGAGAGACCCACACACACACACACAGAGGAGACGCTGCATTACACACCCGGGGCGGTAAGGCCCCCACCGCAAAGCTGTCACGTGACTTTGAAAAGGCAAGTTTGCCCCTCTTGTTCAGGAGAAAGATCCACTCAGTGACATATGACCATCCAGGGATTTAAATTACTGCCCCATTCATTCCCAGCAGCCCACACTAAATACACAACCGACAAAGAATGAACATTAATAAAATAAAAAAAGCAAAATGAAGATGATTGATGATAATGATTTTCATGATGATTAATGATGATCTATATGACATGCATATGTAGAGTAAACGTCTTGTACAACTATAAATAATATGGTCCACAAATAGCATAATTAAGGACTAGGAACTAACTTTAACTTCATAACTAAAAAGGTCAAACAGAACTCATATGTCGACATGAAACGTGGCAGTTTTTTAAAAAGCAGCACGTACGCCCAAGTCAGTTTCTTACATTCACCGTGAAACAGCAGCTTGAATCGGGAGGCGTCTATAGTCTTTCAAACGCTGACCAGTGGGGACAAGGGTGACGAAGTCATTCACCGAAAAAGGGGGCGTCAGAGGAACTGACCACCAAAACAGATCTAAGGCTACTTCTAAACACATTTGCTGGTTTGAGTCGAAGTCCCTCCCCACCTGCTTTGACTACTGAACACAGCACACTTTGCTCTGATTGGCCTCCTGTCTACTGGGGTCTTCCTCATGGGGGTAGTCCACCAGCTCTGCCCGAACGACTTTCTGACAACGCAGCCGAATGGCGCCAAGTCCGGCAGAAGAGATGGAACGGGCAGGAAGAGAAGGAGAGACGTGGAGAAAGGAAGACAGGAGGGAAAGAGAGATGGAGAACAGGGAGAATGGATATGGGACACCCACAGAGAGAGAAAGGGAAAGTGAGAGGATCAAAGGCAGAAATGGGGGGGGGGCAGAGATGAGAGACAAGAATGAGAGAAATTAAGCATGAAATGAGCCCAAGAGAACAACTTTAATTAAAAGGACAGGGAGAGTGCAAACGAAGTGAAGGCAGCAGAGACAGGACTGGTAGCATCACCCCGGAGAGGTTGCCTGCAGAAGACATCATGGTGCCTGTCTGAAAAGGGCAGAACTCACTCTATAAAATCAAGAGGAGAAGCCAGGTCTGGCTGCTCACTCTCCCTGAGACCCGGTACCCGGTACCAGGAGACCAGCCCAAAAAGGGGGACGACCCGCCCCCCGCATAGCTTCGTTGGCTAGCCCGCCCCCCCTGGGAATAAACATGTGCCCCACCCCGCATCCCCCATACGTCATGTGTGAGTCCTGGGTGATCAGCTCCCCCACTATCTTATCAGGCCGACGGCAGACCAAGATGGAGGGAGACCTCAGGACCATCTTATCTGGGGGGCACATGTAGGGCCCCCCTGAGTCAGGAGTGTTAACAAAGGTCACCTGCCCCCCTCCCTTTGCCATGGGGAGACAAGATTCCACTACTCTGGCATGGCAACTAATTAACCCCCTGTCACCATCTGCTCTGGGTACACCGAGTCGGAGGGGGGAGGAGGGCACACACCCGCAGGAGTATTTAAACTCCTTTCGCAAAATGACTCTGAGCCCCCCCCGCCCCGGAGCTTGCCAAATAGACGCTCGGCGCCAGTAGGCCGGCCGAGTGAAGAGGGTCCCCCCCACAGAGGGCGCCCCCCCCACCGGAAAGCTACAGCAGGATCCACTATGGGTCCTCACTGCTGGCTAATGTAGCGTAATTAGCCTAGCCTGATATTTACATTAGCGGATACACTCCGCCGGGGATCCATCACGCCTCACATGGTCTTCATCACGGCGCCACCGCGCCCGTGTCACACCTCGCATTCCGCCGCGCCGTAAATCAGCGCCCTCGGCTGCTTGCTATTTGTTTGGCTTGGATCTGACCACTTCGCCCAAGCGTTGGGGGGGTGAGGAAGCTGATGGGTAGCCAGTGATGATGGAGGTCTTTATTGGGGGGGGGTGTGCTGATAAGAGGGGGGCTGGGTGCCTTGTCGGCGTGAGGATTATCCGTCACCTGGGCTGCCCCCACGCCTCCAGGAAAGGGTCATCCCCAATTCACCCCCCTCAGAATTTCCCCAGTCAGCTTGTCTCCACCAAGTCATATCACAGGCAGGATTAATAGCTCTTCAGGAACAAGCTCTAATCTTATCATTTCAAACCAGCCACCCCCCAGCCTGGTAATAGTGGGGTAGGGGGGGCACTGGAACCCCAAAGGCTACACTTGCACATTCCTGCAACATTAACCTGCTGCTTCTCACAGCCCATCTGTGCTTCACCCTCCCAGTGAGCCTGGCAGCAGGGCTCAGAGTACTCCCGCTTACTGGGGGGGGGGGCATTGAAGGCGGCTCCCCTCACCTGAGACTGCTCCATCTCAGCCTTGGTGAGCTTCACACCCAGGATGTCTGCCGCCACCCGCTGGAAGCACAGGGACACCTTGGGGACAAGCGGGAGGGCAGAATTACACAGCGGCAGGAAAAGCTGCCTGCTCACTTTCCACACAGGAGTGCCCCCACCCCACCGTGGCCCACGCGCTGACGCCTACCCACCGAGTCACCGGTCTTGGCAGAGACAAAGAGGCTGAGGGTCCCGTTCTCCTGGCAGAAGCGCTGGTGCCGGTCCGCCTTGATGGTCCGCATGTGCTCCAGGTCAGCTGCAGGGATGCGCAGATGAGGCCCAGTGAGCACCGGCAGCTCCCCCACACTGCTCCGCCCACATCTGGTTCCCCCAGGCGCCCCAGGAACGGCTACCCTGGCAGCCCCCAAACCCCAAAACGTCTGTCTTCCAGGCAACTTCCACAAGCCCTTCTAATATACCCTAGAGCCCTGACGGTCAGTGCACACGCCTGTTTCTCTCCTTCCCAGAGGTGAAGTCACCCGGGGAGGTCATCCTGGGGACACCAGAAGAGGTCAGCATGGGGTCACCGGGATTGTAGTAGCACCCAAAGCGGACACACCTAGCACATGAGGGGGCTCCAATTCAGGCTGGGGAGGGATGGAGGTAGGGAGCCCCCCCCCCACTAGACAGGAGACTCGTGGACTCACAATCTAAAATCAGAGCACCCCCCATAAAGGTATTAAAGCACAGGAAAAATATACCAGTCCAATTTACACAGGATCCATAAAGCTGATGGCTTCAGTGCCTATAGAAACATGTACCCACAATGCACCCTGATCCACACCTCCAGGGTATCTGCTTGTCACAAAACGAGTAAACCTGGCACTTCAGCCGGGGTGGGTTCCTATTTATCCCCGCAATTAAGAGCAGAGTTACTCCATGTGCTACCAGACGTAAACACGGCTAATCCTTTAGATCCTGCACACTTGGCACAAGGCATTCATCACCTGCCAGGGCCGATAGCCAAACGCTAACACTCGACGAGGGGCGTGGAGCGGGGGGGGCTGCCGGCGTGGCGGGGGGGGAGTGGTAACGTAAACCTTCTGCCATTAGAAGCCTCAACCGAAGCATTAGGGTGCTCTTCCTGGAAGCGCTGTGTGGGAGGACGCACAGGCGGGCAGGAGAGCATGCACACACTCACATACACACCTAACAGGTACTGCGGAGGCAGGCCGAGAGAGCACACACACACACACACACACACCTAACAGGTACTGCAGAGGCAAGCCGAGAGAGCACACACACACACACACTCACACACACACACACATACCTAACAGGTACTGTGGAGGCAGGCCGGGAGAGCACACACACACACACACAGACACACACAGACACACACAGACGGGCAAGAGAGCACACACACATACACACACACACACACACACATACAGAGCAATCTCCCAGAGACACATATCTTCATCCCCATTGGAAATAAGACAGCAGTTTGACCATTCCATCCTCCAGGGCGAAGACCTGATTAAAGCTTGGCTCATATTAAAAGAGAACACATTCTGATGAGGCATCCTGCAGATTATAATCCACTCTTTGGTCCGCTCCACTCAAAAGGCCGCTTTGTGGGAGCTGGCTCTGAGAGCGGCAGATGTGTAATGTACACCTGCACAATGATACCTAACCCCCCAGCAGTGAAACACTGAGGTAAATACACACTTAGGACAGCAGAGGGAAGTGAACGTATCGTGGGCCCATTATACACACGATGACATGACTTGGTGGGCAGAAACCCAACACCGCCGCTCTGGTGTCCATAGAGCGCCGGCACACCTGACGAAACAACATCCATGCCACTAACAATGGGGGGAGATGAAGCCATTCACAGCCATCCAGGAGACACTAAAGCATTTAAAGGTACTTCATTTTATGTTTTAAAAATCCAACTTTGTGCCTGGCCAAAATGTGGGACAAAAGGCAGTGGGACAATGACGATGGCAGCTGACTGGAGAGTAGAGTAGAATTACCTCAGAGAGGATTGCTGGGCTTATTCGCCAGTGATCTGATCACTCACCATCATAACTTTGTGAAAACTGTACGTTAACCTTGAATAACTACTCTACCTTCTTATCAAGGGCTTTCAAATACTCTTTTAAACCACACACCAGAAGTGTACTTCAGTAATTCAAGCTATTTAATGAGGAACCCCAAAGCACAATGGCTTGTCCCCTCCTGGAATTTGTGACCACAAACCAAGATCCTCATGCACATCCATCCCAAAATTAACTGCCCACACTAAAAGTCCTAAATCCCTGTCAGTACAGAAACTCCCTGGACAGCATATTTAAAAGACCCCGCTGCACCGGAACTCCTCGCTATAACACACTAATCCCTCCATAGATTATAGGTTTCGCTCCTCTCTTCAGTTTATGTAATCGTCGCTTTTTTCATTAATCTAGCTCCAGCAGTTTCCCAGTTATCGGGTAAAAGTGATCTGCGTCGACCTGGTTTCCCTCAGCGCTGACAAACCTGTGTAGCACGTTGCACACGCCCAGGATGGGGGCGCAAACACTAAATACACTGTTTAGGGCTGTACACGCCTGCACGGGCGGCATGACGGATTATTCGTACCGTCCCAAAATCGGAGCCATAATTCACCTTGGGATTGGAAGAAAACGGGGGAAAGGGAAATGAAGAGGCCGAATTTAATTTTTTTAACCTTGTTTAAAGTCGGCAAGCAAAACTAAGCGGAAATTCGGTAAACGTAAAAGGGGCAATTCGTTAGGTTTGATCGGCCACCATGCATCACGAGACTTCAGACCCACAAACACGCATGTAAGCGCAGAAATGAACAGCCCTCCGTACCTGCGCCATGTGCATTTACACCGCGCAACCCGCATCTGAACGGCTTTTTCTGTGTGTGTATCTGATAAACCGAAACGCTGATATCATGCATTATAAACTCAAACCGGACCGCTAAAGCTTGCACGCGTAATCATACTTTATAATAAATTTGCGTCGGCAAAACAAATGAAGTTTTTTTCGTCATGCTTGATGACCTTATGGGTCTTTAATATTTTAAAACTTGTTTAAAGCGCATCTTCTGAATGTATTTCGGGAAATATGTGCAATAACTTAGAATCAAACGATGGTTTAATATGCCCTATGGTTTTATTGCAGTTTTAGTGTTCTAGGTTTGAAGCAGACTTGCATAATTTCAGGTAGTTAATCTAATGGTAAGGCTTCTCATGTCCATTTTAATACAAACTGCTTACTACACGTCTGATTTTCCTACACAGCCACGGGTCCATTTGGGTCCCCGGCGCAGTCCGGTCCGGGCAGCGATTGCTGTGTGGTCCCGGCCGTTCCGCCTTTTTGAGACGTACTGTAAACGCTGTTCTTCAGCTCGAGTGTAATATTTAACCGAGCGAGTAACTGCCAGGGAACACGTTTGACATAACACAGTTAATTGCCGCCAGCCTTGTTTAAGCTGAGCTACAGTTGGCAAGGGGGCTGATGGAATACGGAGGGGGCTGCTGTTATTACTTCTCTCTTTCTTTTAAAATGAAACCCATGAGACCCCTTTGGGCGGCTTGTCGGCCTGCTGTGTGACCTCACTGCTGGGCTCAGCTGGGTGGGGGGTGTGCCCCTCTGCCCCGGTGCTCCTGGGAAGGCAGAGAACCCAGTTCCCCTTTCATAGACCTTCATCCCCTGCCCTCAGACTGAAACCCCAGAGCCCTGGCGAGAGCTCAGAGAGAGCTGGGTCTCTGCCCCGTGGGAGAGTTACGGGAAAAGACAGGCTGGTGTGCAAGCACAAACACAGCAGTGACAGTAGGGCCTGAGTTTGAGGCCCAGCTTAGCCAAATATGGCACCTTTCAATTTAATGGCCATACAATTAATATGCCCCACACTACAAACAGCACCTTCACCATCTTGAGCACCATCTGCATGCAATAATTCAACAATTTTTAAAATCTCTACCTTGTAGGCAGTAGACGATGTAATTATTAAATCATACGGATAATGCATCTTACATCTGGCTAAAAAAAACTGCAGTTAACATGAAATGGTGCTTTAAAATTTAGAAAGTAAGTGGCAAACAAAGATACTGATTCACACTTACAAACCTACTTGGTTTCTCAGTTTAGTGACAGCATTTTTACCAACTCATTTTATTTTATTCATTCTTGGGGGACACGCAGGCACGGAATGGACACCTTCGGCTAGAAGTCCCAGACCTTACGCACAATCCCTGAATTCTAAAAGCCCTCATTATAAAGGCCTAAAATATTATTACAGCAGCCAGAACACTATGTTCATAAAACATTCTGCCAATAACACCTGTCTACTCTCATAGACGTTAAGTACTATATGCCTTATTTTGTAATATTTCTTAATAGTACTCTATTTATAAACAATAAAGTCAGTTCATTGAGACAAGGCAAAGCCTTCGTCAAATCGCTGACCTCATGCTGTCGCGCTCCGACTTCTCTCACGCCGTCAGCCAGCGCGCCCTGATGACATCAGCGGCCCGGCGCGGCGTTGGGGAGACAGAGCGGCCTTTGTGCGGCGGTGGCCCGACTCGGGTGGCCTGACACGGGCCGGGCTGTGGGGGGACTCAGCTTCCTCACGGGCAGAAGTGTTCTGTCAACAGCCCGTGGATCACAGCTCATCTCTCCAGCGGTGCACACACACACACACGCACTCACGCACACACACACATAAACGCACACAGGATACTCTCACCAGGCCTGTAAAAGCCCTCGTGTGCCCCCCTCTCCTCCTGCGAGGGCAAATAAAGCAGTAACAGGCCGACAGGGGCTAAGCAGAGGGGAGTAACACCATCGCCTGAGGGCCCCCGCAGCTCCTGTATACCGCTGCCCTCCCCCCCGCCCCGCCAGATGGTAGCTCCCGGGCCTGGTGAAGCGGACAGAGCGAGAGGCTCACAGAGGGTGCCAACCTCCCGTCATGGGTAAGCAGAGTGGACGTTTATGGCACATCCCACGCGCTGCCAGCTGAGGGACAACAGTCAGGTCTCTGCTTTAAACATCGATGCTAAGCTAAAGGCCAATCAGACCAGCGCCATGTTGATGGACACATCCTGCCTGCTCTACCCTGCCCAGCCAATGGAGATGCAGCTTACCGGCCACCTCAGACAAGGGAAGCCTCTGAAAAGGAACAGGCCTCTGAAAGATCAGTAAAACTGCCTTTCAGTGGGTTTTTACCATAGAACAGCCATTTTTAATTTGCCCTCCAAAACAGCCACTGCCACCTCTAATGCCATTTATCAGATTAAATGTTGAGCACCCAGTGTTTTTTCATAGATGAAATGCATTGTGGGAAAACGTGCATATATTTACATGGACAGCTTATCTGGAGGGGGCCGGGGCTGTATGAGAGCCACATTGCTGGCGGTTACCCAACCCCGACGCGGGACGTGCCCCGAGAGCACGCCGTCCTGCCGTAATTCTCCAGGCAGCTCTTCAGAAAATAAACACACCAACGGGGGTGGGGGGGGAGGCATTCCTGCCGATCAATGTTGTGCAGTGACGGGGAGGAGCAGCGGCCAGGCCATACGTAACGACGCTTCCAGACTGCGGCTGGTCGGGGCAGGTGTCTGTGCACGAGTAATGAGCCGCAACGCACCACACAAGAAGGCATCACAAGATTCACTATCCGCTACATGTGCAACAATATTTGCTTTATGGACGGCTAAATGAATGAGGACATTCAGCGTTACTGTACACCAGGGAATCAGAGAGGGACGGGCTGCCGGCCCACTGCGGGGGCAGCCATTTTCCATCGGCACTTAACCTCCCCGAGAAGCGTGTCCATCTTGAGCGCTTCTCCCCAATCATCTGGGCGCCCCTCGGCGCCACCCTGGTGGCCTGCACGTAACCCTCAAACCCATTCTGGGGGAGCCAACTTGCCATGGCTCAGACGTCGGGGTGAAAGGGAAGGGCGTGTGCAATCTACGGTCCAGGCCTAAACGCGGCAGAAATTTGCCACACCTTAGCCGGCTAATGGCTAACACGGCTAAGCGCAATTAGCCTCTGACTATGGGCCGCTCTTTTGCCCCCACTCACACTGCTAATCAGTGCCAGAAGTGCTGTATATGCCGACTAAGTGAGCAGCTGCAGCTGTGTCTATGCATGCTTACCGCTAGAAACACACAAGCATGCCATACCCTCACTGACCACAGGGGGCGCCTGATAGGGACTGAATATTTTATGTATTTTTTTTTTTTGGCAAACAGCTTGCCCCAAAACAAATAAAGCAATGAGTGCATAAAGGCCCCTGCCGTCACACACTGGAGCGAGAGCTGGGCGGCGGTTCCCCTGGCCACAGAGCGAGTGGCCGCTGCTGACGTGAGAGTCTCCCCTTTATAGCAGGATCAGCCCATCCCCAGACCTCGCCTTTGTCCACCACATGTCTATTGTGGTCTTACTGTCCCCTCGAGGGCAATTAAAAGCTCCTAGTTTGTTATAAGAAGACCAAGCTATGAGGGGTCATGCCAGGGAAAACATTTCTGAGCAAGACCAAAACAGAAGCACATTGAGCTCTCAAGGCTCCGGGATTATTAGCATCTCTGGATTAAGAAATGTGCCGGCGACACTGAGCAGACAGGAAGCATGGGGGGGAATTAAACCTCCTCTGTCAGTCCGGCCAAGTGGGCAAATTCCCCAGAACAATGCTGGGGGCGGAGGCCCTCTATGCGAGCCCCGCACCGTGACAGCAGGGTCTACAGTTTCCGGCGGGCCGAACCAAGGGCGGAGCGGGCGGGGGGGTGGGG
>JAODLD010000016.1:20147810-20176123 GCA_026781065.1 Mormyrops boulengeri
CCCCCCCCCCCCCCCCCCCCCCCCCCCCCCCCCCCCCCCCCCCCCCCCCCCCCCCCCCCCCCCCCCCCCGCCAGAAAGAGAACCAAAAGCACTTAAGCCATAGTAGTGCATTCATATCCGCTGAGGGTTTGGAGGTTCATTCTGAAGGAAACTGCTTGGGGTCGTCATGACAACCGGCCCACTTTGCTGTAAACAGCACGCGCTGCACTGGTGCAAATTTCGTCGTAGGGCTTGCTGTGCACCTCCTGAGAGCCACCCTGCAACTACCTCCCCCAAACACACCTGGGATTCAATTTGGGACAGTCACCAATGCTCCAACCACGACTTTAAATCAAATCATAATTCATTAATTACCCGATAAAAGTTTACGGTTTAGCTACAACTGGGAAAACTAACGAATTAACGGTTTCTTCTTCCCTCTTATGAACATTAAAAAAATAATTTTGCAAAGTTAACAACTTAAGTTACTGTAAATTAGTCATCATAAAAACGGGTAGATTCTTTTAAAAATCTGCAAGCGGGGACTTTGGTGGGAGGTTTTTCACCATGTTTGCTCTTAGTGCTGCGCATGCGATATACGTACATAAATCAGGGTCAGAATAGAATGACTGAACAGCAAGATTCGCCACATTACCAATCACCAATCAATGTCTTATTTACGTACGTAATGGAGGTAGCAGGTTTACTGGAACCTGGGACAGGTTCTGCTTGTAAAATTGTATGTTTTATGAATGCGACGTGGGTATAACTTGGCCACACCTAGCTCCGAAATCTGCAGGGACAGAAGCCCCTGTACACTGCTCTGGCTACCCGCTAGCCAGACTTATATTCTCCTGTGATTTCAAATTTCATAGATTTTTTTTAATGAACTGGGGATTAAAAATAACTAGTTAAAAAAAATAACTTGCTTACTTTCATTACTTTAAATAAACATCAATAGAAATAATATATAAAAATATTAGCTAATGGAGATTTGCTGATTATTTTTGTTTAAATATGGTGGATTTCGCATTTAATGAAGAAATGTTTATAATTACTCCAAACGAGTTTGATGGGCCGAATGGCCTCCTCTAGTCTGTAAATTTATTATGTTCTCATGCTAGTTATTGAATTTACCTTCTGGGGGAATGTTCTCATTACCGACGATACTAAACTTGCTGCATATCATTCTGTATTGCTGGGTTTTATCTATTGCACGAAGCAAGGATTCATTAAATACGGATTTGCGGAACATGAGAGTTATCGCACGGCAGTGGTTGGAGTGAATGGCCCAAATCTGAGCACCGATAACTGTAAGTATTCCACAAGTTAAGAGACTCTGCCAAGTAAGATGGAAAAGTGAGTTTCTGAAGGTCTTGTTAGGTGGGTGCTATTATTCACTAGGTGCTTTTACCCCACTGCAAACCCAGTGTGATCCCTCATGATGAACAGTTTAAAGCTGTTGGTGGCTGACAATCCACGATGATCCCGAAGGCTGCTAAATCAAGTTACACCGCCTTCATATACCCGCCCCGAAAGCAAGCACCGCATTCGAACCGTAACCAGGGGAAGCCGCTATGCAACAAAGCGGTTTAATTCGTATTATCAGATCATTCTACAATAAAACAACAGAAAAATTATAAACGACACCGTATATCATACCATAAACAGCATCCCTGTTTCAAAACACAAGGATGCATTTTCCAAATCGATTTTCATCCCCCCCCAAACAACATTTCTATCAAGTTCAATTTGGGACATTTTTTGTTTAAATTTAATTAATTAATTTGATTTTCTGCAGTATACTGTGTGCAGTGGGGACCAGGGATGTTGTGAAATACTAAAATTGTCATCACGTTAGACTTGGTGTTAGTAGCTTGGTGTTAGGCTCATATCAAAACAAAAACAGCCGGTTTCTCATAATGTGTCCACAGTATGTCCATCTTTCAGAGTTCTTAGGAGTGCTTTAAATAAAACACTTACAAGGTGTCTCGCACAATGAAATGAGATCACGTGCCTTCAAATGTACATACTTATAAACTACAGAACGTCGCGACGTTACTAATAATTAATAACACAAAGTAGAATAGACAGCTGTCTCGGCATCGGCTGACCATCACCCGGCACTTACACCGCCCATGGGGACAGATTGGGTCAATGAACCGACAAGAGGGGAAGTGCTACATTTAAACCACATAGTCAGTATTTAAAAGCTGGGCTGGCGTGCAGCCGTAGCTGCCTAAGCGGATGCGCCCCCTCTGCAAACCCGAAAATCTCCCACCTTTCCCGAGGCTCCGTCTCCGATCAGCACGACTTTCAGCTGTCGATCACGGCTCTCTTCCTCTGAATCCGACATGCTGCCGACAGATACCGTGATACAAACAGGAGACGAACCTGTTCAGACAGAGATTAAAAGGACCAGCGCTAAGCAACCAGGCGCCATGTTCGTGCAGGAGCTGGAGCTGGATATGTACCATTGTATTCACCCAGGGAGACTATTGCTTAGTTTACCGATACTCTGACAGATCAATTTTTTAAAATGCTGTGCAAAAATGTAAATCAACGCAAATATAATTGCAGTGTACATTTAAGCGTCATTTCTTAAAGGATGCCGCGATTTTTAGTGAACATGGTAAATGGATGCGTCTAGCTGTGACGCGTCTCCGTCGCCATGGTAAACGGGGTCGGAGGTAAAGCGCCCCCCCCCCCCTCAAAAAAAATGGGAAAGTTCAATCTTTCCCATTTGTGTCGTGTCTCCTTGCCTGTTTTTGGTACCCAGACAGCATGTGCAATCAGAAATGAGACTATAATCTGGGCACAAAGCAGGAAAAAGGAAGAGATGGGTCCCTTCGTCATTTGCGAGTTACTTGATTATCTTATCGGCATGTTAAAGTTTTGCTCACGTATAGCAAGCGTTGCCCCATCTATGCCCATGCAGCGTGCAGAATGCTGGATGGACATTATACGTGCTATTTTGTGGGTGATTCATGTTTTGCAAGCTTAAACAGTCGTGTTAATGTGGAAACACGGCGGCTTTATCGCCTCAAATGCAATACCGCAAATGCATTTTTCCTGAACACACCAAACCTCTAATGGGTATTTTGGAAGCCGTAGGAACTTGCACCTGGAAACGGGAAAATGCAGGTGCATTTGCGAGGCTGGCTGAACAACAATCAAGGTGTATAAGAACGATGTCCGCTAGTCATAGGCCTACCTCTAACCATGCGCTAATCCATAAAGAAAATTATTATCCACATGCCTCATGGACTTTCTAATTGCTTTAAATTATGCAGAGCTGGTAATAAAATGTAAAATACGCCGTTAAAAAACACCTAACAAGATCATTAGAATTACGGATGGCTGGTAGAAAAATAGACTGGAAATGTTTTTAAAATTTGAAAACCATATTTTTAAGACACTGTTTTTAAATTACTCAAATGTTGATCGTTTTATAATTGTAGTTCAGTACAATTTAAAGTTACGTATCAGGTGAGCGTTTTTTGTAATGGAGACCGGGTAATTGTTCTGACTATAGTATCATTATAGATAGGCCTAGTTTTTAAAATTTATTTGTGAATTATGTACAACTACTAAAAGTAAAAAAGAAGCATATGTTAAGTGTAAATTGATTGCCGGGTGTATTCATATCTTGATTTATAACAATCCACGGCAGTGTTCAGTGCTCTTATTTCTGGTAGTTTGTTATTTTGGATCTTCCGTTAGCCGTATAGGAGGGATTACATGATGACCTTACCATGTGCTGTGTTAATCATGATGAATCAGAGGGCTCGTTTCAGACAGTAAGGATTCCAGAAAATATATTAAATGTCTAACATGGCCACCCAAATAGAGCTGTCCAGGTCAAATGGGAGAGTATATTTATGAACAAGCGCTGAACCGCAATGAACCGCTCTTGCAAGAAACAGGACGAGGAAAGTTTGATATTGCAAAATGTTCCGCTGACTGTAGGTTTTCAGTCATACAGATTTGAGTCAAAGTAAACCCAAAATTAGAAAATCAAATATTCACTCATATTTGGGACAAGCAGTTAGAGAACGACACAACTCATTAGACAAAAACACATTGATTACTAATTGTTTTATTTTTTCGCCCAATGTATACAGACGACAGTATTTGTGCTACAGGTGTGTTCTGTTAGCATCGCCAAATAAAACTTTGAATACGTTTATTTATTTAGTTTGGAAGTATTTTTTCTATACCTTCTAAATAATTTATTTGGTAGGCTTATTTAGACATGTGATGTAGGCCTTTAGGTTACTACGAAAAGGGAAACGGCTTAGCCTAAATGTTTTTTGCTGCACAGATTATTAAAAGTTATACGAAGGCCAAGGCCCTAGCTATTAAGTCTCAGAAAATTTAGAAAAAAAAATAGTAATAAATAAAAGCAGAAATGACAGTTACGACAAACAGAGGACATAGCGGGACTGTTTTGTTTTTAATTTGAGGGGGTTGGGGAGCATAAATGGGCATTAATGGGAAACCAAAGCTAGACAAAACCTGACGGCTCAAGGAAAGCACTCTGCGAACAGTGTGTTTATGGCTTTTTTAAAATTAGGTACATTAAGAGGGGAAACGCTGCAAGATAAGATCACTTATAGCTGTACAGTGTGTTCTGTGTTGTTTCAGAGCACGATGTTTTAAAGATGAACGGTCCGCGATTGGCTCCTATGCGGCCGATGTGAACTGCGGCTGAGGATGATTGTAATTTAGCTGTGAAATAAAATGTTTAAAGTCCTTCAGATAAACAAAAGGAGAAGATGATGTGCTTTTATTATCAACAACTACACAGATTTTGTCCCTTTACATTATCATCTATCGTAGGCTACTTTTCTATCGCCTAGAGTCGGATAAAAGTACAATTATATCCTTACGTTACATTTTGAGTTTACAGGGATATTTTTTTTCAACTGAAATTCTAGGATTTGGCTTCATTAGAACTGACTTTTCGTGAAACAGTTTTGAAATGTTTAAGTAAATAATTTCTTTTTCTTTCCCGTTTCCCTGTTTTTGAATTATTCTGTCTTAATGGTGCTGCAATTTATCATACGCACCCATTTAAACGCCTTGGTGTGACTCTGTTGTGCAAATAATTGTAAAAAAATATCAAATTTTGTACTTACGCTTGAGGCAAATGGTTAATTTTTATTTGTTAGAATTTTACATCGGTTTTGTTAATTATATCAGTCTTTTTGCAAGTGAATGATTCCTTAATTTATACACAAAGACACATACAGACACGTATTCTCGCACCATTCTTTTTTTAGCCAGCAATGTGCCAGATAGCAAACATTACCGTAATTCATAAAGTAAACGCTGAAAAAATAAAATGCGGGTTAAATTCAGCCTAAAGCGAGGCATACGTTTTGAAAAATAAATTTAAGTTCAATCAAGTTAAACTAAACAAAACTGGTTGGACAAACGAAACAGAATATCACCTTAAAGTTGTCACTGAATGTTTATGTCAAAGGGCTTTGTTCTTTGAGGCAGCAGGAATTATTTGGAAAAAATGGAGCCGTAGTTATATATATACCCGCACAGGTCACGTGTACCTGCAAAGGTGGCGTTATCTGTGGCCTTTTCTGTCCCCAACCCACCTCTGCGCGTGGTCCTACATTACCTTCATCGCTCAGGAGCAACATTAGCTCTTGCATGAAGAACTCAAACCTTCACCAGCACAACGTCTCCTCCACCGCAAGCGACAGGAATGGCATCCCAGCCACATCCACCCCCACCCAAGCACAAGAGCCCCTTTTTGTGCAAAAACATCTGAACCATTCAGAGATCGTACATGTCTTACCTCGGGCACAAAACAGCGAGGTGATGCAGCGAAAATGGGGGCGCCGCAGTTTAGTTTTTCGCCGTCCACTGGAGACGACGAGCACACCTGCAGCAGGGGTAGCACTGTTTTCACAGCATGTTAACTGTTTTGCAGGATACCGCACAGATAACCAGTGCAGTCGATATAGGCGACAGCGCAACATAAACCTAGAGATAGTGAGGACATCACACGCAGTACTGTAATAGATAAACAGGCTAGATGTATGCGACAAAGTAAACACCCAGTGTTCTGTACAGTGAAAAGCCAGATTAAGTCAGATGCGTAAAAGGACAAACCCCTTGATATTTTAAAATCCGTCTGACAATATAGAGCTATGTCCGTGATACCCGCATGGGTCTGGGAAGCGAGCGCTGCATTGACGAACGGGGCGCTTTTGCATGGCTTATAATATTTTATGTTCATTTTCATTTCTTTATACTTCTGTATAAGGAAATCCCGAATATGTAAATGTAATGAACAGCTAATTTGGTGCATTTCGTTATGATACAATGGAAGGCAACTCTTCTGCATTATTTTACGTGTTGTTCTTGCACATGGATAATTCTGATTATTTGATGGAATTTTCCCCAACAGAATCACAGCTGTAGAAAGATTTTTTTCTTTTTTAGTATATATATGCACGAAACTTTGGAGTTTGATTCATAGGCTTTTAATAATTTGTTCCAAAACCCAGCATTTAAAGTCCTTTCCTTAACCAGCAACATCACGAATTTTTTGGTTTAACAAACCGGAAATACAAACGTCAACCCTCTGATTTGTTTAGATCGACGGCTAAATTTTTAAATCATCGGTATTTAAGCGTGACGTTATCTATTCTATAATCGCTTATCGTTTCGGATGTCGACAAGGAGACATTCAAATACTTCTCTCATAAAAACATACATAATTGACTTAACTTTATACCCTGTGTTCATGTGACAAAAAAACTCTTGACTGTAATTTATATAGACCAATTGAATTAGAAGAGCTTACTCCGACATTACTATCTTCAATATATCATGAAATCGGGTACTTCAGTAATTCTTTTCTCGAAATATAATGTTTAAAAATAACAGAAACAATCGTGAAATATACATTCTTGTTAATGTAATGCTGAACAAGGAGAGCATATTGTTTAAATATAAATGTCATATAACAGGTCAAAGCAAGAAACTGAATGAATATGGTGGATATTGTGTTGCCAATGGATAATCTGTCATCACCGAGATTATTTAACCCAAACTAATAAGCAGCATGCACAACCACAGACGACATCAAAGAAAGTGTACAAAACACGTGTATCGTTCTGTCTGGGTACAGGACATCTTGGCACCTGCAGGTGCTATGGGCGGCATAGGCAACTGCCTAGGGCGCCGTCTTCTGAGCGGGCGCCGACTTGCCATCCGGAGACGCCGGCACTGATGCTCGCCTAGGGCGCCACTCCTGCTACGGCCGGTACTGCGTAAGTGGGAGATATTTTCTATAGGGGCCCTAAAGTCTTAACGATTTGCTAACTTCTCTCCGGTTTAGTCTTAACGGCTACCAACCAATTTTGCTTGCATTTAGACTGTACAGTACTCAATTCAACGAAAAAAAAAGTAATGACATGTATCATATCACCACTTCATTCGTTTAGTGTCATGTAACACGGATTTCCGTTATATTACAACCGTGCACAACCGTCTTTACTGTTGTTCATTTTTTAATTTATGAACGGCCTTTTAGTTACACTTCACTAACGGAAATTTGGTTTTCATGTAATTCCAATTTTTCCTGGTTTACTTGCATTTTACTTTAATTTAAGGAAATGTGAACCCGAAGACACTCCAAATGTAAATCTAAATCGATACGTTACTGAGCATTATATTTTACCATTTTTATTATACTGTTTTGACGCATAGTCTGCAGTACTGACTGACTCACCTTTCCGGGTCCAGCAAATTAAAAATTCATTTGATAGTTTCTTAGAACTCGGTATTGAGTGGTCATCCAATTCCGAAGCCCACAGAAACGCAATAGAAAAGGCTGAATTAATGCTCATTTTTGCCGCTGTCTTAAAAACAACAATATTAGAAAAAAAAATAGTCATGTGAAAATCCCACCGGCGACACTAAGCAATGTGTCTTTTGAAATTATGCCACCGTAACCTGACATCTTTAAATATAATTTCATTATCTTATATTCTCGAATAGATTTATCCCGCACTGGCGGAAACATATGGTCCACGGGTTTAAGTGTCAAAAATGTAACATTTGAAATGGTAATTTTCTGTCATTAAATCTGAAATGTGATCTAGAACAACAACTGGAACATGTCTCCAAGCTAGAGAAAATAATTTCACTGATTAAGTGCCATTATGTGTGTCAAGCGCACTCTATTAACGTGTATAAAGAAATTGTCTTTGACGTGCAAAATCTTACCAAAAATATACAGGCATTCACATGATAGTAAAGATGTTCTTATAAACCGGTAAATTGCGATACCATGTTAAAGTTGTAAATCTTATGAAAATAAAATGGAACGTTCATCTTTAGTAGGCTATGGTGAAACAGAATAGTCACAGCGAATAAATTACAGCTTTTAACACTGAACTTTTAAATCGTATTTCAGCAGACGGTCCCTCCTAAATTATCTTCCTTATTTAGGACGATCGACCAAATGGCGAAAAAATTGGAGAATTAAACTTCCAAATATAATTTGGATTTTAGAATTGAAATGACACCAAAACGTTCAATAAATAAAGCGAATGGAAAATATGTGTAAATATACTTGTATAAATATGTACTTCCATGCCTTTCAGCATTTATTTTAAAAATATTAAAGACGCTGAAGCACATGCAGATGCGTTTGAGTGATCAGAGGACAAAGTCTGTATTTATCCGCAAGTTTTTTCAGTTTTACCCGCAGTAGAGTACATCTTCTTTTGTAATGTAAAAGATAACATTTTCTCTTTTTTGTATTCACCTAAATCCTTGTACAGGTAGCATAATATTATTATTGGTTGTAGATCCGCATATAGATATGGAATAGACTGGAATAGTTTCCCACTGGAATTTTTATATCAGGATATCGGATAAGTATTGGCTAGAATACACTGGATAATAATGGATAATAATGGATGGTGGATAATAGTGATTTTTTCCTTGTTAACACTAAATATGTAAATAATATACAAATCAGTTTATAAATATAATTCCATTTCATTAGATGACAACCTCATTAATAAGTGTCCAGTTTAATATTTATTGATTTTAAATAATTCATTCACAAACTGGAGTAGGACAGTAAACACAACTCTGAACAAATCCACTTAACATTCATAATTTCCTTTTGATGAGCTAGTTCAATTTGTCTTTTTTAAAACTAATAACATTGTTAATGGTCAAAATAATTTATATGCAACATTTTTGTGGTTAAGCACAGCATAGCCTATTAATTTGGATGGCTTTTTATAGGAAAATGATCACATTTCTATTGTACGACTATATACAGAGGACAATTTAAGAAGGAACCAATTCAGCACCAACCATTAGTCATGCATTTCAAATCGTTTAAACGTGTTCCTAATTAAATAAACAGTACATGAACACAACTCCTAAATTGTAATTGAAATTGTGTGTACTGACAAATGAATGAATTCCATAGTCGTGATATTGTATTCAATTTACATGAGCCACCAAAGTTAGCTGCGGTGCTTGAGGCGAAAGGGCACGTGCCGTTCAACAGTAGCTATTGTCCTGGGAATATAGTGTGTTCCAGCTTTAGCTCTCCGTTAGGTTCTGTCAGAGTAAGCATAAATATTTAAGGGATTGCCATTTAATCGTCCATTTATTTACTCGCCCAAAAGGTCCGTATGTGTGTTCTCTTCGACATATACTGTTGGTGTCTCTCGTTTACGTGAAAGGGGCTTGTAATCTGCAAATACTGTGCTAATATGTCTGAACAAGCACATGCTAACGGCAGGGCCCGCTGTTTTTACCTGGCAGAATGCTATATAACTACTAATGATGTTGGCGCGTTTCAAGGTTGAGGAGCACCTGTGATGTTAACTTACACGTGACACACAAACACCACTCAGAAGCACAATGCTTGCTGTTTGGTTTCTGGAGAATCTATTATCAGTCAACGTCAGCATTAACCCTTTGGAGTCTGAGGCCTCTCAGCCACTTTCGGGGTAGTCTGCCATGCCTTGACATTTTTAAATATTTCACCTATCTAAAAAACATTTATCCCAAAGTATTACACGTGCTTTTATTCAGCACAAACTCAGCACCAATAATCTGAGACCACTTAGAATGTTATTATTCCATTTTTTGTTAAAATCAACTTCAAACATAAATCTCTGTAATATCCCGCCGGCGGATCCAGAGGGTTAAACAAATTCAGAACAGCCTATAGTGCTGTTTAACACCTGTAATATTGGTCCAGAATTTCGTTTGATAAATTAATGTTAAAATGTTATGATTTATATTTTATGCGTAGAACAAAATATGAATACTGGACATATTTTTTTCAGTAACGTCCATGTTTCATTGATCGATATATAATTTCGGATGTATCAGTAAAAGTTTTGCTATCAGGTTTAAATGGGGGTTTGAAAGAAAGCCCGGTAAAATAGACGTATGCCTAGACGCAGTCAGTGAGAGAGGTTTTAGCCTGTCCATGCAGGCGTATCCGCTGTTTTGATCAACCACCTGCAAGGTGCTTCTCCTTCCTTCCTGTCATTTGAACGCGCCGTAAGAGAGAATAACGGCTAGAAAATCATTCTAATTAACAGAGAAAATATATAGCTATGTAGTTTTACATTGATTACGCAAAATAATAGAAGTCCATCATATTGTTTTGTCATTGTAAGAATGTAAACAGTACACGCAACATTTGTGATGCGCCATTTAATTCTATTTTTAGGCTGTCGTTTTAATAACTGCCCAGAGACAGAAGATGAAAATTTGCCCGCATATAGGCATATTCTAGCCCATTTACAGACTTTTTATTTCTATCTATCAATGAGCACCGTCCCTGTCAAATAAAGAAACAAATTAATGAATTTAAATAATATGACAAATAACGAGTACCCTTTCTCAACTCCTTATTTGGATTCGAACATGGTTGAACTTCAAATAAAAGGCCTATTATTAATTTGCTTAGTCAGCACTTTCATTCAACGCGCATTGGATTAATTAATTTATTTTTATTTATTTTAAGACACGCCTGTATGCATAATAGCTGTGAGTCATTAAGCACCTTCACAGCAGCAGAACATCAGCCCCGTCCTGGGACTGAACCCGGAAGCCTGCCTCCTGCCCAAATTATAGCCTGGCTCACTCATATTTTTCTTTGTATGCAACGAAGAGCATGAAGTCGATTAAAAGTAATAATCTAGTACAGATTATTCCGTCTGAAGGATGGACGTAGGCTACTCCAAGCAGAAAGTAAGATGTGTCATTTCCAGCGGTCGCACTAAAACAAGCTGAAGCCTAAACCTGTAAAATTTCATTTTACACCTGCAAAACATTTCTATATGCTCCATGCATCCTAATCACTAACATTTGTTATTGAAAATAACTGTGTCACTGGTGCGTGAATATTTTATCACACGTTGTGTGATATGTATGTATGTATGCACGCATGTAGGCCTATGTGTCGGTGTTATAAAAAGCACATTTTAATAGATACTTTCATCAAGCGAGTTAAACCAGATGTGTCTTTATGGAGGCATTGCAGTGGCAGGACACTGGAGTCGGCCTTTACTGAACCTCGACAAATTCTTTCGAGAACGGATTCTTGTCCTGCAATTGATATTGCTGAACAATGGAATCATCGTTGCAGAACTAGATAGCTGGCTTACAGAATGAATATCTATCTTGGAGGAATAGGAGGTAGTGAGAAAGCCTTTATCAGCGCCCAAACCAAACGACTGGAATCGCAGGCATGGTCTACATTTGGGTGTGATTTTAGTGTTACTCGGTCATATTTTCTTTTATTCATTGCGTCTTAAAAAAGTCGCTAATAATCATTTGAACGGAAGTTTTTCTTTGATTTTTAAATTTTAATTACAGGTGAATTACATGTGTTAATGTATCACTCAAAAGAATAAGAGTTATGCCTATAAGAAACAACAGTTTTGAATAAACAAAACGGGACTGTTATGCAAAACCAAGTTTAGTTGAATCGGTCCCAAAAAAAAACACGTAGTGGAACTAAACATGGAAAATGTATTTTAGAAATGTGAAAACAACCAATATCTTAAATATTTGCGTAATCGGGCTTGTTCAGTAAAGTATAAAACATATTAATTATATGTAAACGGAATAATTCCACGGAACTGACAGTTAACGTTATTGATAGTACTGACGGCCAACGCTTCTTGTATCAAGGTTGTATCAAAGCTTTTAAGAGGTGTGATGTTAAAATGCTTTGTTTAGTATAAGAATGTATGTGAAAACTAATTGCTAAGCTTTGCTGCTTGATCAACTACAGGCAGGTAATTCAAATAGAAATCAGTGGATCTCATTGTCCCATTCCTAAAATTACAGTGTAAAAAGTAATGTTTTAAATCGCTCTGAAGTCATAATATTGAATGTTTGTTGTTGAAATTTACGATCCCATTAACTATTTAAAATTATTATTTCGTCACGTGCGCCCTAGCTAGGCTGCGCATCACTCTGATCGTAAAATCAGCTATAACAAGATGTTGGTATGTCACCATTGGTTAGAAAATCTGTTTGAATTATACAAAACAAAGAACAGTGTTGCCTACTTCATATATATATATACATTTATAGTTTAACATAGAACTAAACAAATTAGAATGCCAAACGGCCGTAATTTCCCCTTGAAAGCTTTATCTTGAAGTTTCTCAGATATATTGGGCCACGACTTGAAATCCACATTGGCTGCCACTGTCAGTGTAGAATGTATGAAAAGTCAGAAATGCAAATAATTTGATTTAAGGTAAAATATAGCATGTCAATAACCTGCACTAAAACATGTCTTATATTTATACTCAGTGTGATAATTACAAAGTGGCACGCTACTGACGCATTTTAAGTATCATTAAAATAGACTTTCCATTTTTTTGTTAATGAAAAATACATCTAATAGGCCTATAACTAGATCTTCTATCAAGTACTGGGAATTAGGCTGTGTTACTATTGCTGCAACAAAACAGTTACAGGCTTTTTATTACTAAAACTATTGATATTTCACAGAATTCTATAAAATATTTAATAAGTTCAGTGAAAAATAGTGAGTGCGCTTTCGGTCTTTGCGATACACAAGACATATGAGGGATTCCTGTAAAAAATATTCTTCATGTTATGATATGGATGTTCTTATATGGCGTAGCAGGATCTATAATACGGTAAAGTGCATTTTATACAAATAATATAATTTATAATTATGGACTGAAATTTAATTAGCATAGAAGGTCAATAAAACGGTCAATATTTCGTTGTATAAGGCTTAATGCACATACAGGGCCTATTCTTAAAAAATGTCCGCCTTTATCCATAATAACATTCACCGTAGGCTATAGCATGGGCGCTAAGTGACATTGAGACAAGGCTTTGGGAGTTAAAAAATGTCACGGCAACGTATGTCACACACATATTAAACGCACGTCACATCTATTCGATTTTCCTGCTCTGCAGACCTGCGTGTTATCAGGTGCAAATCGAGTTCAACTGTGTAAAATAACTGACGCAGTACATCGTCAATGTAGTTGCAATGATCATTAAATAAATCAGTGAATTTTCAAACACAGTTGTTTGAGAGCTCGATGTTACTGTCTCTCTCCCCGCATTGGCTTACTGAAGATTTTTCGATAAATGTATTATTAATCGCTTTGCAAGATGAAATAGAATGAATACGACTGAGAAACTAAACATGAAATGGAAAACTACTTTATGATTGCTTTTGTTTCATAGGTGAAGTGATTCTCAGTAATTAATGCAAATTCACTCTATACTTAGGCTTTCCAAATGTTAGGCCGCTATATTATCACTGTCTCCCAATCGGTATATCCTTAATCCCAAATGGAGATGATTGAAATGCTTCCTTGTTACAAAAACAAAATGTTCATATACTTTACATACCATCAATTAAATAAACAAAACGCTGAAAATACGAGTATTTCGGGTTTTAATATATTTAGTTTTAATGTGTTATTTCAGTTAACAGAATAATTCACAACTATAGAAAAGTAAATTTTAAGAGTTAAATCGCAAATCATTCTGCTGATCACTACAGGATGATCCAACTTTACACACTTCCAAAACGATAAACATATCAGCTTTGAAATTAGACAAAATATAAACTACCTCTAGGCGTGGGAAAGTGCCAAATATAGATTTTCTGTACCATACAAAATCAGGAAGAAGAGAAAGCAATAACGCTTCAGTTAACAGGTAACACTGAACCCCACCAGAATCTCCCTCCACAGCTCAGTCACGGTTCTTGCATAATGTTTCTTGAAAAACTAACGCCCAATGATCTTGAAACGTTTCACGTAAAAAGTTGCATTTATTTTTATTCAGTGTTCCTCTTTCTTCCTCATACTTTTGATAACGTTATTTTTAATCGTTGTTTTTCTTTGAATTAGTTAGAAATGCAATGTTTGGGGAACTTTCAGGCAAGGCTTCGCCCACGTGTTGTTCAGTGTTAGCTCTCACTGTCCTGAGGATAACGTGCCGTATAAACGTTCCGACAGCTCAATCCCAATAACAGTAGAATTTCTCGGGGAAGATAAAATTGTTACCTGGGTCATCACCGGGAGCTCTAGTAGCAGATGGCTTGTATGTTGGAACACAAAACTCACTGGGTAACGAAAACAATTTGAAATACGTGTATAGCAGTCCATACATTCAGAAACAACAGGCTATTTTCAACAATAGTCCAACACCGAGACGTTGTAAAACAGGGATACCATGAGGCAGTTTACATCGATCCTTTGAGCAGTCATGTTTGTTTTTTTATTTAAAACAAACTATAGTCTCTTGTAATTATTTTATTGTGTGAAAAATAAATATTCTCATGATGTCCCATTAGCTCATTGATTTCCAGCGCAGGCAGAGAGCGTCCATGCGGGAAGGCAGTATGCGTAGGGGTAGTAATATGACGGCTGCAGAGACAGGAGCGGGGGCCGCAGCAGCTCTCCGGGGTTATATTGTCTTTGGTCGTCCCGCACTAAAACTTTCACCGCTACCTTCTTCGCGGCCGGGGCCGAGGCAAGTAAATCTGCGGCCATCTGACGACGCTTGGTTTTGTATCTGCGGTTCTGGAACCAGATTTTAACCTGCGTCTCCGTCAGCTTCAAGGAGGCCGCCAGGTCTGCTCTCTCTGGTCCGGATAAGTACCGCTGGTGATTGAAGCGTCTTTCCAGCTCGAATACTTGCGCATGAGAGAAAGCGGCCCTGGAGCGTTTTTTCCTCTGTTTCGGCTGATCCACGCTTTTATCGCAAGTGGAATCGTCTAGATTGTTGGAATCTAAAAAAATATATATGCAAATACATTACTGTGGGAATTATGTTTTATTTCAACAAATTAAATTAAAATGGAAAACTTCAAAAACGACAGAATCACACCGACTTTCTGTGCAAGGCCTCTGCAAAAAATGTTTGTCTCTTCATAAAGGTTTAACTGTCTTGCATATCAAATTGGAAAACTAACAATCAAACACAGCAGTTATACACTGTAACATTTAATCACTTACGATAAGGGGATATTTTGAGAACTTCTCTTATCTGATAACACGTCAGGCATTGTACCTAATAATTTCACATCTAAAAACCAGAATTCATCCCAAATGTATAGACACAATAAAAACAACACGGGTAGATATGTAATATAATTTAAAACAATGAAGTAAATATATGTGTATATTATTTGTGTCGATTTCTTTATTTTATTTTGGTATTCCTGCACTGTAATATACGATTTCATCATGCACAGCCTACTCACCAGAGACGTTCGCAGAAAGTTCACAGTCGCTAAGACCTTTCGCCATGTCTCCAGCGGTAGACTCATCCATGTCGTCCTGCACGCTGCCATCCAGAGCGTCCGAAGCCGACAGATCCAGGTCTTTTTCCGATTTACACACCGTCATTTTCTTGCTGTCATTCTCATCGCTCAGACCTGAGTCTGAGTCGTAACCTTTCCTGTCGCCTGCCATGCAAGTTCCGTCTTCGTTCTTACATGGAGATGGAAAGTCCTCGGACGTGCTGTCCATGTCCCCAAATATTTTCCACGTTGCCTTGGGAAAGTATACGTCCAGATCTTTCAAGTGCCGACTCTCCTCTTTTTTGTTCAATATAGCTTGGATGGAGAAAGGCGTTAAAGTGTTGCTGCGAACGGCCATTTTATTATAAGTCTTTTCTTTTTAAAACCAGCGATGTTTCACAGATTAGTTCAAGAGCATTTTATTCCGCATCAAACCCTGGATCCTACTTTTTCACTGCCGGGGTTCGGGGTTTCATTGCGTCCCCGAATCTTTCAGACAACGTGCTGAGCAATGCTTACTTCTGCGCGATCCCTCCCCTCTGCCAAACTCTTCTCTAGTCAAAACCCTTAGCTGTTTCCTGCCCTTTTTCACCCAGTTCTGCTAACGTCCCTCACCTGTGACTGACAGGAATCCCTTGCGATTTTCTATTGGATAAGGAATAAAAATGTTGTTTTCTGATTGGTCGGCTGCACGACCGCTAACTAATAGTATGTCAAGGCACCTAATTTGTCTTGTAAAGTTTTAACCCTTTACCTATCACCGAGGAATCATTCCCATCTTTTATTCCATTGTCTTTAACGTAGTTGCCTTACTTGTAAGTATTTTTCATTTTCTTTCCCCAATTTATTAGTGCTTCCTTGATTACATTTGAAAATGTTTCTGTCGGTTAAGGCGATGAAAACAACGGTAAACAGATATAGGTATATGGAAAATGGATACTGAAATCAGTAACTGTTGCATTTCTGACATTGGGTGTATAAAAGGATGGGCTACAGGTACGTGTATATATTGGGTTACAGGTGTGTGTGTGTGTGTATCTATAATACGACCAGCTTTGCAGTTAATTTATTGTGCTGTTTTATATTAAAAGACGATCGCGTAACATGTAGCGCTGTCAATCGATCTGCAAAAGATGATACAGAAACAACTTTACCCCAGAGACCGTGACTGTCCAACGCAAAGTGACAAAAGGTCACTATTGAGAATCTTTCTCAGAGAATAAACCCCCCCCCCCTTTTTTTTTTACTTTGACTCCAATATGTTTCAGGCAATTGTTGCACGGTAATTATTGTCCGTAACAATGAATTTAATGATTAAGAAGCTGCAAGAATTAATAGGCTACAATGAAGCACCAGAAACATTCGTTTATTTAATGGAAACAATCCAACGATGCACTGTGGCGGAAAGTCTAATCGAGATTATGGGCCTATCAAAAAGTACACGGTATACGGATGAGATTTGTTATGTATTATTGTTAAACAGAGGTAGAGATTTTGGTCGTCTCTGCTTAATATGAATATCCGAACGGCATTAAGAATATATTTCTCGATTTTTTCCATTTTTAATACAAATAAAGAAAATATTATGAAATGTGTAGGATTTTACGCAAAACAAAGTAGTTGCGCAATCACTATGTAAACACAATATATCATATTAAATAATAAGATACATACGATTGAAAAATGAAAATATATAGCTAGCATGCAGCTGAATAACAAAGTAAAAATAAATCACACTATTGTGATATATATATATTTACGGAATTACATTTCTTGTTAAGCAAGTAGACCTCTGAAGTTTGTTTTCCCGTTAAAGAAATTTCGAATGTTGTCAGAAGTCAGAGCAAAGAATGTAATCCTAAATTCGTGACGTTGATAATTAACCTACGTTTTATGCAAAACACAACGATGTAGATCTAGAAATATATGCTTTTGTTGCTTTATTGTAAATATGATTCAGTCCGAGAGAACTATTTTTTACCAAATACAAAATGGGTGCAGCTCGAAAATCGTATCTTGGCGGATGTATCACTGTATTTAAATCAATTAAAGCCACGAAGCAGTCCAATACTACTACCACTACTACTACTACTACTACTACTAATAACAATAATAATAATAATAATAATAACGTGGAAATTGTCAAGAAAGTGCATGGGGTATGTATGTTTAAGTTAAATATTAAATATAAACAGGAGCGGAGATTCCAGCAACGCACATTTTCTTTTTCTTCATTATTATTATTATAATAATTATTATTATTGTTATTATTGTCGTTCTTATGTTTAATAATTACATTTAATGCAATTACACACCCGAACATATTTGCTAAATGGTAAAGTGTAATTTTGTTTCTCATTCCCTTCTTCTTACAAAGTTAATTATCCATCTATCTTTGCAACCGCTAACCGTGGGCTGGGTCGCAGGGATAGACTATTATGTAAATAATATTCACAAATAAAATAAAAAATAGTTATGTTATCTTATACTTACATAATTTTACTGAGTACCTATGCTATTGATCTTTATACATCAGGATTGATACACTAATACTGTATTAGGCTTTATTACTAATTCAAAAAATGTTGTCACGCCCACGTTTTAATTACTTCACTTTCGGAAATATTATACTATTCCTGTTATATTTATCCTCGGGTTCATACTTAATAATTGTGCACTAAAATTTCCATTACATACGCCTTAATGCAACGCACTGAAATGTTCGCTGCAATGATAAATGTAAAATTCGACTTTCAAGGATATCCTGCCATCTAGTGTTAAGAAAGTAGCAAATTTCGAACATTTTTCTGAGTAGATTTTAAAACTATTTAATTCTTTGCAGATCGTTTTAGACGTATGTCCTACAGGTTGAACGCATTGTCGGCTAGACCTACACAGTGGGATTTTCCCAGAAAAGAAACTGTTATGATTTCCGTTTGATTTCTAAATCGTCATTAATAATACGCTACCAACGATAAAAATATATAGTTGGCAGTTTGTGCCTTATATTTTCTGTTGTCATATATTTTAACCAAATGAAAGACAGCGCAGGTTTCATTGGGTAATAATTGTAATAGTTGTAACTGAAAAAACATACAGGATTGGCAATATTAGCACTTTAATTACAGTCCGGTGGCATTAATCTTAAGTGATTGTGCAGCAGATTTTTCAGTAAGCTATGAACTGCCGCCAGAGGACGGTTATCAATACAGTTGTGATATTAAAAAAAAGTTTTAGGTATGTTTAATTTACGCCTGTGTGTTTCAGTTAAACATTTCGACCAAATGAAAGTTAATATACAAATGAATATGGTCTTTCAGTTTTTGCATATATTTTGTTTGTATAATTCCAACTAACTGATTTTCGTCGAGATTTTCTTGATATGCCCTCTAACGGTATAAGGGGAATTGGCCCTTGATTCGTTCACTTCTTTCGTGCCGCTCGTCTTTTCATTTTAGACCTAATTAATGGACAGCACGGGTGGCAAAATAGGACGGAATCAGGGCCCCTCGATTTCTGCATGGTTTAAATATTGGCGCCGTAGTACTTCTGTAGAAGCGGATGGATGCACAGGAGGTGATTTGTGCCTTGTATGTCACACAAACTAGTATTATTCCTTTCTAAATCCCTTCTCCATTTTCATGGGACTGACTGGGGTGCGTTCCAGGAGAGCAGTCGTTTCGTATTTTTTCTTTATTGGAAATTATGTCAACAGACCATTGAATATAAAAACAAAACGTCTAAAACGTAAGTCAACTTGCCCGCTCTAATGATGTAAACAATTGATCTGACTTTTTCCAAACAAGCGCAACGACCCAAACTATGAAAAATGACAGCACACTCAGTACGTCGACTGTACAAATAGCTTGTAAAGCCTTAATTCCTCGAGGATTTTTTCCGTTTCTTAGTTTGTTTACCAGTCCGTGACGCCTACATGACAAATTGTTATGCGGGTTTTGTCACACATTTAACATCTGCTTTGTTTTTAATTACACTTGAAGCACTTGATTTGTACATTATGCGCCTTTTTAATATAGGCGCAGTTTTAAGTGCAATGTTTTTTTCATTATGATGTTAAGTGAACAAAAGGAATGTGTAGGTTACAGTTTCCTTCTGTCATATTGCACCAAAATTATAGAAAAATTAAAAATATTTCATTTGGCTTGTTTACACCTTCTGGTGCTGCTCTACTAGACTGAATGAAAAGTATTGCCTTTTTTTAATGGAACTAATCATTTACCCTGTACATGATTGAACGTCGTTTAATTGGCGCACGGTGGAATTGGTATGAGTCAAGAAACGCGTAAGAAACACTCTGCCCCGTGACCACTATCTGTGATTGTGAAGTAACAATACGGGCGATGAAATGAAGGTGCTTCGCTTCCTCGGTTGATCTTCACGGGTCTGCATTACCCCGAGCTCTACGCTGTGTTTGTCAGGAGGTCTTATCCTTGACGAAGTGAGATATATGTGGACAGATCGTAATGCACTCCCCTCTCCCAACGCAAGCTCTTTCCAAATTGTGTTCAGATGTAAATGTGTGTAAGGGTATTGCCAAGTGTCATTTCAACAAATGCTCTGAAGTCTTGTTTTTGTGTCTTTCCAAGAATCAAATCCAGAAATCCACTTGGACAGTAGGCTACCCTTAATCATGTACTATGCCGAAAAAAATGAACCAAAAAAAATCTCAGTATGCTTTTAGCCCTCTAAGTAACAACGGCTGCTTTCCTAAAGAAAAATGATCCTTGCATGCGACTGATGCTAAATGGAACGATTCTTTGGGGCAGCACCTTAATACTGTAAATTGAACCGTGAGATGAGGGGGAAACGGAGCTGACTGCTTCTTGGAAACCATTCAAAACAGCTCAGAACAGACTACCTTACCACAAGAGACTCAACAGTAAGGAACCCATTTCGGAGGGGAGACAGTTACAGTCCAATTAATATGTGTAGATACTATAAAAGTGATTTATTGCAGAATCTAGAAAGCTGTTCTCTTGATAAATGAGTTACCGTCGTCCTTGGCGCGGGCCAAGACAACGAGAATTGTTAAGAGATTTATACGAGGCTTTTATTCCGCAGGTGCATTAGAGTCAAAGTGCTTTCCAGCCGTGCTTTCTATACACTCTACTTCAATAAAAACGTCATTCAAAGATTTTAAAGTGTTGTTACGAATAGGCTGTTTAAACAGGACACTTCTTAATTTAGACAGAGATTCTGCTCTTGCAGGTTCATTTATTTCAAACCATTAACATTAGGTAAACCTTGTCTGCTTCTTGGGCATGATACCGCGAACACATGGTTTCTCCCACCTAGCTTAAAAATCTCCGACACAATCAGAAATGCTTTACATCAAAATGCTTCAGGCAGAAGCTGAGTTGCAATTCGCGCGGACCATTTTGAATGAATACTTCACGTCTTCATAAACCTATTAATTTTTCGGCATCCATTGCGTTGGTCATTTACGGATTTCTCCAGACAAAGCTGCAATTTAGAAGAAACGGACGCTAAGTGAGACATAGCAGTACCAATTTGGTCATTAGATTGCAGTCTTAAAAGTGGCTTCATAGTTGACTACACATCTGTTTTGGGAATGACAAATCATATCATTACTTCTTAATATTAAGGGTTCAGCACGTTTTATTATGCTGTAGGACTATACAGTTTTCTTTTCAGTCGGTTAGGACCCAACCTGTCAGAGAACAATAAAATTTTATTTAATCGTTACGCTGTATGAAACAGTCCAGCGTGATGCGATTTCCGCATCGCCCAGCATAATAAAATACAACTGAAAACGGCAGTCCCTATATCTCAGACTTAGTGCCTCGATTTTCGTGCATTCACACGTCCAGCTCGGCTAGGCCTACGAGTTAACAGGTGTTTGGCGTCATAAGTGCGTAATAAAAATGTCGCGGAAAGGGAAAAAGGCAGCGAACCGGGCTAAAGTGCGCTGCTCATTCAACCATTTTCCAAGTCAGCTGGGCCTATGCAGGGTCAATTGTGCTAAAATAATGATTATTTATTTTAATGATGAGTATGAATATTTACTTGGTATTTTCTATAAGTCAAATTCTATATGTCAAAAAGTAGTAGTAGTAGTATTAAATAATAATAATAATAATAATAATAAATAGCGGTAATTGAAAACGATGAGGCTAATGTATTTGGGACATGCCAATACAAACTAATATAGGAATCAAGACTATCAGAGCCGCAGTGAAGGATAACCGGAGAGAACTTGTCTGCTCATCGACATGTTCGTCCCACTGAAAGAAACATATCCCTGAAAGCTACAGAAAAATTCTGCAAATACAAAGATATAAAAATAGAAATAGAGAAGATGTGGGGCATGAAAACCACAACAATACCGGTCAGGGGCGTTGCTAGACATTTCGGGCCACATGAAGGCATATCATATTGGACCCCCAGACCAGTCCATGTATTTTCCAAATTTTCTAGGCCCCCTGTCACTCAGGGGCCCTTGGAATCGTCCTAACTTTCCCCCTCCTTACGGCACCCCTGATACCAGTTGTAATATAGGCGCTTTCGGTCTAGTCAAGAAAGGGAAGGAAAACTACACCAACAAAATCCCGGGTAATTTCAGGATACAAGAGGTCCAGAAGATGATCCACCACTGTCATGTACCGAGGAGGGCATTATCCATCAAGTGAACCATCACCCCCTCATGTTAGTCAAAGGTTCAAGGGATGGACTTGGCTTCATGAGTGAATAGAGCAGAATTTACAGGACGATGTTGATGTTGATAATAATAGTAATAATAATGCCTATTGTCGTTGTTGTTATTGGCCTTTTATAAGCGCATACCTTTCACGAGTTAGCTTTCTACAGTTGCTTTTTTATGTTTATGGTTTTTAAGTTGCTGGTATGAAGACGCCAGCAAAAAGCGGTTAATATTGAAAAAGAGCGGCATCATTTTCGTGTTTCAGAAGCGGGACCCTTAAGGCAGCTCCGTGGACTTAGATCTGCCTATAAATAGCGTCCAATTTATAACGGCGCCCAAAGAGAGACTCGGGAAACGGTTCTGGGGTGGCGTTACCATTACTGCTCTGCTCATTCTGCAAGACATAAAATACCCTCCCCGCCACCCCCCCAATAAATAGCAAAATAATTGGTCCAGTGTGGACGCAAATGATTTGGGATTGTTAACGCCGCTGGAGGATGTAATTTCTTAACAGAAGCACACAAGCGGCTGGCGGTAACTGAACGGAGCATTGTTCGCCTGCCAGTTCAGGTGGCGACGAGAAAAGCATCCAAGAACTTTAAAAAGGTGTTAGACTAATATTTAGCACTGGATTTTCACACCAGGAAATAGCTGTGGAGAACACCTAGATGAATCGCATTTAGTTCTCCAGAGTGCTGGAAAACTCGGAAAAATCCCGGTTTCGCCCTTTCCGCTTATTTGCTCGTTGCGCGCAAACGATCATTGGAATACACCGGCTATTGGTATTTCGTTTGCAAAAAATAAGTTTATTTGAGTCATAGCGCTTTTCTTCTCGTCCTCTTTCCTTACGAATTAAAATGTTTATTCACCTTAAATCCCGCCGATTCCTCCAAAAAACACCAGCTAAACTTTAAACGAACTACGTTGTTAAAAATGCCTCAGACGGCCATACAGAGAACTGGTGTGGACATTATAAATGCCGCGAGGTTTCACCGAAGACTATAATTATACTTGGCTGTTCACAGGTCTGAGCCGGTATATCGGTTTGATGACAGTTTTAAATAACACACACTTAAAATTACACCCAATACATATTCACAGTTCTCTACAAATGATTTATGCCCACGGTTCACAAATAAATGGCGCTTATTTTCCCCTAATTATGTTAAAATATTTTTCCTTGGTATTAGCTGAATGCCAGCAGGTAGAAAATCGCGAAGCTGGGGCTGGCTACTTTAAGAGGAATACTTAAAAAGCAGCGCGGCTCAAATGGCTTTTAAAGAGCTAAAACTGCGCTCGCATCATCGCTAAAACGACGAGTACATCGCTGCAGGAAACCTGACTTAAATCAAAGCCAGACACAAACACTGCCAAGTGTTGATTTAACACGTGTTTTGTGACTTCGTATATGAAATAAAAATAGCAAGTTCAGGACAAGCAACAAACAGAGAAATGGACCATGTTTTTCTTTACATTCACAGAATGAATATGAAAACATTTGCTTAAATGATATCTGATACATGATAAAAAGGTGACGAACTTGATACATAAAGATTAAACCTTAACATTATCTATACAGGTGGAAGTCAACGCCATTCTCATAAACAGAGTAACGCAAATATGTAACTTATAACTGCAACTGACAAAGTGAATAATAATAATAATAATCATAATAACAATAATAATTATAATACTAATAATGGTCCAGACCTACATGTCGTCAATCTAACTGGCATGGAGAATCTGAGCCAATGTCACTCTGACAGAATTAGAAACATCGGCAGTATCATGGATGCAGACCCCTTCATAATAAAACCACTCAGGCATGGAATGCATCATACTTAACGGATGAAACTGTTAATAACGGTAATAACTCTTCCCCTGTTCTCAGGTAACTACCAGCAGAGTGTACAGACCCTGGGATTAACTAGCACAACACACAGAACCTAGACCCAGAGAAGAACCCACTCTGGAAGCAGGACACTGAAAAATATGCTGAATATGTTCAGTTAAAACAGCCAGTGAACTTTAAATATAAAATGAGGAGTATAGACCTAAATCCCTAACTAGGCAGCATGGTTCTGGTTTACGAGGGGTGTCACAGGCGCCCACTCAAGTTCATCGCTTTGTTCTCTTGGTGGGAGGCTCCTCTGACTTCTGCCCACCTCGGGTGCGAACTGTAGGGGGGCTGGCCTCACGTTTGCGTCCTTGGCCCCTACCTGTCCTGTAAAGAGGAGACACAGCACATGGCGAAAATATGCAGTGAAAAGGTAAATACTGCACACACTGACAGACACGCAGACCGACACGCAGACTCAGATACGCAGACGCAGACACGCAGAGACAGACACATCTCCATACCGCGTGGCTGGGGGGGTGTCCTCCTTCCCACTGAGTTTACTCAAGGCGCGGGTGGATGGTTTAGGCGGCTTGTTCCTGGGGGGTAAGGGGGGGGGGGGGATTTCTCTTGTAAGCAGGAGGCTGTATATCTGGGCACTAAGAGCAGCTCTTCTGAGCCTTTGGCCTGCAGATGGCATTCATGCTGGGTGCCTAAGATGCAGGCTGAGAGCGTCCCCAGGTGCCCCCAGGCGCGCTTTTACCTCTGGGCCTCCAGGCGGGTCGCTGACCGTGTTGTGGCTCGCGTCTGAGTCTCTTCGTCCTCCTCATCCTCCACCTCCTCGTCCACCTGCATCTCTCCCACCCAATCAGCTGCTCTCCTGTCCTTCCTCTCAGACAAGGTCTTTTCTGCATGTTAAGAGTTGGCACGTTGGGCTCCTTGCTTACCACACAAGCCCCCCCCCCTTTCGGAAAGGAAAGCAGGGACTGCAGAGGTATGCACCTGGGTAAAGGTCTCCCCAAAGGGTACGGGGCACAGACCCCGCCCAGGGCAGAGGTGAAGGGGCCTCCTCTCACATGGCTGCGCTCCCTACCTGTGTCCTCCGTCATTGTGCTGACGGGTGCAGCTGCCTTGGGGGGCCGTCCCCTACGCGCCGGCTTCTTCTCTGGGGGGACTTCCCGCTCCTCATCCTGCAGGGAGTCATGGCAAAGCTAAAGGTGACTTCCCGTCTCCCTCCTCGCCCGGCTCACTCCTTCCCTCGCAGGAGACTTACGTTTTGGGCTTTGCCATCGGCGCCAGCCTCCTTCTCATCCTCCTGGTCATCAGACTGGCTCGCTGGATGAATTCAGAGACATTAGGGAAATGGCTCAACTCTCTAATGGGTGTGAGGGGGCAGCGATGCGTCACCCCGGCGAAAGGCCTTACCGCTGGTGTCACGCGGGAGTCTCTCTCTCGGCCTCGCCGCACCGTCACTCTTGTCTTCTGCTTCTTCAGCTTGAGAATCCTTCAGCAACAGGCAGTGTCAAATGCAAGAGCCACAAGAGAGCTCTGATACAATCAGAACACTAACACCACACAGTAATAATAAAGACCTGCATCTGAATAGGTGTGGAAGAGGACAGCGTGAAACACTCACCTCTCCAGACTCTGGGACCTCCTCAGATCTCTTCCTCTTTAAAGCTGCCCTACCTGTGAGGAGAATATTATGGGAAACACATGAACACTTTCACATGGGATTTGAGCCCACAACCTTATGGGTATGGTATCCCTAACCAGCTGCACACCACCCTGGGAAACATATGAATACTTTTTACATTTATTTGGCAGATGCTTTTGTCCAAATAGAGGATTAGAAAGCAGGATCAGTCAGAATCTGGAGCAGCTGGGGTTAAGGGTTAAGGGTCTCACTCAACAGCCCCATTGGTGATATAATCAAGCTGCTGGCCATTAGATATGAACACACAACCCTATGGGTACGGACACTGATTCCTAACCAGCTGCACACCACCCTTATCTGTCCATTTCAGCCGCTGATCTGAAATCCCAATCCTAAACTTGGTTAGAAGCTCTGACACACTATCGCAGATGAAGCAGTGCACTGCTCTGGGCCGTTACAGGCACACAGTGGCCTTGTCACAGTACACACGCCACTCACGGCTGTCCGAGGGCTGCTTCACGCCCAAGATTGCTGGCTCCTCCTTCTTCTTGGCCTGCTCCTGCATAGCTTTACAACCCCAACACACGGCAATGTCCCTTCACGTGTATTAAACACAGCATTCTTACTCGAACAGGTGCTCATGAATATTTACTGATTAACAGTCAAATGTTTGTTGTTTCATTCACAATAATTTACAGACAGATTAAATGCGCATATCATTTCCAATATTGACCTGCTCATTAATATCAATGACCATCGGGACTTATCAGCCATACAGAAATGGAAGCCCCTCCCACCTGTGCCTGGAGGCCGGCCCACTCGTCCGCGACGGCCGCCCCTCTTCCCACCGCTCTTTTCCTCCACCTCCTTCTGAGACAGAGAGGAGAAAGTGCTTTAAAGCAGGGAACTGTTTCAGGGGGACCAGCCCAGAGACTCACTGACAGCTCGGCGTCTCACCTCCCCTGCTTTGTCCTCTGTGTCACCGAGCCCCTCAGCATCACTCCTCCTCTGCAGGGTGCCTGTTTGGGAAGGAGCCAGTCTTACAGCACACACAGCGAGACCCCCTGTGAGGGCCACTCAGGTGGGCCCTCGTTTCATGCCCCGACTCTGCAGAGCAGTTCCTCTCCTGCTTGCACAGACGAATGTTTACGCCCAGTTTGGGCAGGATGCAGTACACGCAGCTTCCCGTCATGAGTTCTGAGGACACTCACTCTTGCCCGATCCAGGATGCCGTCCTCTCCGCCCTGGTGTACCTGCTTTCTCCACCTCCTTCATAATGGGACACAAGAACACTTGACTGAGATGCAAACTTAAACAGACTCGTGTGCTGATTACACATTCACACGCACGTCACTGCTGAACCGCAACGTCAGGACACATAAAGCTCATTTATTAAAATGACTGCTTGTTATGGGATGTTCACATTAGAGACTGGCGCATTTCATAAATGGGCAAATATTTCATCTCTAGGTAACAATGAGAAAGACTGACCCCTTCCATAGCCTCTCCTTCCTCCTCATCCACCTCGGGCTCCTGGGATGATGATCCTAGAAAGGACACATCAGATGTGCCAGAAGAGCCGGTTTCCCGCTGCCAGTGTCACATGACCTTAGACCCACACACATCTATTTACATCTGTTAGTTAGCTAATGGTCTGTGGATGAAGGACTTACGCATCTCCTCCAGAGGGGGCGCTGTCTTTGAAGACCTTCTGCGACGCGGCACCTTGGACCCTGAAGATTTCTCGCTTTCATTATCCTAGAGCAGATGTTCAATTTATTCAATTTATCAACAATTTAGTCAAGCATACAGGCTGAGAGCAGAAAAGGGATCTGCCCATTAATCACGCAAGCTATAAACGGCCATTAATTAAAATATTTATCAACGCCTTCCCAAGAGCTGGCATGTACGCTCACAGTAGCGCACACTTATGGTATCACAAGAGATGGGAGGGGCTTCCACTCACGCTTTCGGGTTTGGGGCCTGGCACTGCACCTTCTGCCTTTTGTGATTTTCCTGTGGGGGGGGGAGGTACAGAGTCGGGGGGTCACAGAGGTCCTTCCCAAAAGCCCTTGGCTCAGAGGGGGGAGACCTACCGGCATCTCCCCGGGGGGTGTTCAGGGGCGGCCTGCCCCTGCGGGGCCGAGGTTCCTTCACATCGTCTGCTTCCTCTTCCTGTTTATGAGAAAACATGCACAATGTCAACTGCTTATCCAGTATGGTGCAGTGGGGAGCCCAGGAAACACAGCACAGCACAGCACAGCACAGCACAGCACATGCATGTACACACACGCTCAGCCACACACAGCCAGCCCTGGAG